>LZPO01057486.1:1114473-1124969 GCA_001675575.1 Neotoma lepida
GACAGCATCCCCTGAACTCCTGCTGGCTCAGCGCTTTCTCCTGCACACTTCTGCTGCTGTTTCCGGCTGCTGGGATCCCAGGGGGACCCCACTTCCCCTGAGTTGTTCCAGACANAGCTNGAGACATCCTGAGGCTGGGTAAAAATGCCAGTGGCAGACACGAAGGAGGGGATCTTGATGCCCTGCATTCTGTTCACCCACCCCCTGCNGCTGGAGTGGGGGAGAANTGATTCTGAGGTTAGGGTGAGGGGAGGAGGGGCGGATGAATCACGATCTGGCCTGCACTGGTTATTGGCTAAAAATGAGGACTTTTCCAAGTCTGTGGAATCTTTTTGTTTGAGCTGGAAGGGAATATAGTTCATGGGATCCAGTTACCTCATCCACTGCAAGCAAGCAGAGGAAGTTGCCCAGGAGTTAAGGACAAGCTCTGCCTCCTGGCTTGCCCAGGGCCCTTGCTGTGGGCNAGGTCTGGAGGAAGGTGATGCCTCAGAGGTGATCTCTCTCTAAGCAAGAGACGTGTAGAGTGACTATGATGATGTAGTGGCCAGGCCCGTGTCACCTTAGCTGTGGCTACTGGGAGCAGGTCTGGAAGGTGGCATTTAGGTGAGACCCTAGGGGGAGCTCTAGGCAAGATGGTTCTGGAACTGGGGACGGCAGGTACAGAGATCCCGAGGTAGGGAATGAACTGGTGAGACAAGCCCAGTACAGGGAGCAAACTGTGTGTGTGAGAGAGAGAGGGAGGGGGCTGCTCCATGAAAGGCTGACGTGTGAGTGTCTTTCCTGATTCCTTCCTTGCAATGTGGTAAGGAACCACCCTGCGGAGGGATGAGCACTTAATAAGCACCTGTAGTATACTTTGTGCTGGGCACTTTCCACGTGACCTCACCGTACTGCAAACTAACCCTCTAGTGTTATCCAAATCAGCTGAACAAATGCAGTCCTTTGGTGGCTCTCACACAGCACAGGCACAGTTCTGTCCCTGGGACCCTTGGCTTAGTTAGCTAGGTAAAACAAAACAAAACAAAACAAAACAAAACAAAACAAAACAAAACGCCACACTAGCGCCCTGTCCTCCACTTGGCTCCCCTGAAAACTGGGGGAGCTTGGAAGGAGACTCAGAGCCCAGGGCTGCCCAAGTTAGACTTACAAAGAGGCTAAGCTGGGCTCAGCTTTGGAGGTTGAGGTGGAAGGGAACTCCCCTGATGGGGAACACTCTCTGGGGACCTTTCTGTTGTGGGAAAGAGAGCAGGATCCTAGAGCTGAAGGACCAGTGGGGCAGGGTGAGATGTTCTCACCAAGCCCTTTGCCCCAAAACAGCAAGCTTCGAGGATGCCTGGGATTCCAGTGGCTTAGTCATCAAGTGTCTTATCGCCTCTGAGTGTAAACTAGAGCTCTCTCTGGGAAAAGGAGTCCTGAGGCAAGAGTGTGGAGGGGTGTAGGTCCTGCTGCAGGACAACANGGGGGAGCATCAGGCCTAAAGCATCTTGTCATGGTTGTCTTGTCTCTCCTCTCTTCCCCGTTCTGAATTCTTACCCCACTTCTACAGGCATGGGCAGAGCCCAGGAATAGTCTCAAATGGACACCTTGCTTGTGGCATCCGTTGGAGAGTCAGCTTTCTGGGATCTATAATAATGGTGGTGTTGATGACAGTGGTGGTGATGATGGTGACGGCAATGATTAAGGTGAGATTGTGTTGATAGCGGTGGTGATGATGGTGATGGTGATGATAGTGAGATGGTGGTGTTGGTGATGGCAATGGTGGTGATGGTGATGTCAGGGTTAGTTTTTGTTTGTTTTTGTTTTTTGCCAACTTGACGTAAGCTAGAGTTATTATCTGAGAAGGAACCACAATTGAGAAAATGTCTCCATAAGATTGGCCTGTTCCTGGGCGGTGGTGGCGCACGCCTTTAATCCCAGCATTTGGGAGGCAGAGGCAGGCGGATCTCTGTGAGTTCGAGGCCAGCCTGGTCTACAGAGTGAGTTCCAGGACAGCCAGGACTGCTTCACAGAGAAACCNTGTCTCGAACAAAACAACAACAAAAAATGGTTGACCAGTAGGGTATGTGGCCAGCCTGGTCTACATAGTTGTTGTGGGATACTTGTACACTGTATGAAAATGTATTGCTGTAATAAAAAGCTGAACATCCACTAGACAGGAGGGTATATGTGGGACTTTCAGGCAGAGAGAGAACTCTGGGAAGAAGAAAGGAGGAGTTGCCAGTCAGACACTGAGGAAGCAAGATGATCAATACAGAGATGAGCCACATGAAAGAATGTAGATTAAAAATATGGGTTAAGTCATAAGAACTAGTTAGGACCAAGCCTAAGCTAAGGCTGAGCTTTCATAATAAGTCTCCATGTTGTAATATTTGGGCTGGTGGTCCCAACAAAAAAGTACGACTACACATAGTGAATTCCAGGAGAAAGAAAGGAAGAAAGTAGGCTGAGCAAGTCATAGTGAGCAAGCCAGTAAGCAGCATTCCTCCATGGTCTCTGCTTCAGTTCCTGCCTCCAGGTTCCTGCCCTGTTTGAGTTCCTGCCCTGACTTCCCTCAGTGATTTACTGTGACTCAGAAGTGTAAGCTGAAATAAACTCTTTCCTTCCCAAGTTGCTTTTGGTCATGGTGTTTATCACAGCAATAGAAACCCTGACTAAGACAGTGGTGATGGTGTGATGGTGGTGGTGGTGGTGGTGGTGGTAGCTGTGTCAGCGTTTGGTCTGTCATAACAAAGTACCATAGACTGTGTGTGGCTCTCACAATTGAACCTTATTTTCTCATAGCTCTAGAGGTGGGAAAAGCCCATGATCCAGGTTCCCGTGGGTTCAGTTTCTGACTCTTCCCTGGAGTGTAGATGGCCACCTTGACTCCACTTGGCCTTTTCTGTGAGTGTAGAAAGAGACCCCTTCTTATAAGTCCATTGTTTTTCTTGGATTAGGCTCACATTTGCACACTCTTTAACCTTAATTGCCAACCAGACTCTCTCCAGAGATAGTCACTTTGGAGGTTTTGAAGGAACATAATCCGTTGTCCAGCATGAGGAGACCAGCTGGGGTGGGTGTCAATGGTGCTGGTGGTGCTGGTAGTTGTGATGGCGGTGGCTGTGACAGTGGTGCTGGTACCTAACACTGGTGCTTGCTAGATGCCCGGTGTTATGGAATTTTCCACTTTATGTGGGAATTAACCGTCACAACAATCTTGTAGCTTAGGAGCTGGTATGGTTCCAATTCCCCAGTGAGGGACAAGAGGCTCATCGAGGTTAAGCATATGCTTGCATATCTGTTGTAGACAGATCATGGCGTAGTTAGGATCAGAACCCAGGCCTTTGGATTTTCTTCCGAAGTTGTTCCTAGACACCCGTGGTCCTGCTTACAGGCTGTAGGGTGGAGGACTGCAGAGCATGCTTGTGTTTGGGCAGAGTGCAGTCCAGCCCATTTTCCCCACTTGGACTTCCTGGGACCCATTTAGACTGAGGCCAGGGGGCAGCATGGGAGGGTCCAGAAACTGCTCTGCACCATCAGCTCCAGGGTACTCCTCCCCTTGGGGACTCTTGAGAGTTAGGTGTCCATTAAGTGAGGCCAGGGGTAGAAGTGACTAAGAAGACTGACTTTCCAAGGACAGCTGGGCGGTGGAGGGGGAGGGATTGAGCCCCGTGGCAGGCCGACTGTGGGGGAGCAAATTTGGCTGTCAAGCCAAGTGTGACAGGAGTTACTGGTGTGCTTGCTGCTGCGTGAATGTCACCAGGAGGATCTGTGTAGCACTCTGGAGTACTGTGTAGTTCCAGGCTAACAACACTGAGCCTGGAAACCTTGAGATTATATTATTATAAAAGTGGTATGTGTGTGCAATGGTTGTCATGGTAACAGCAGTTACTATGAGCAGCAGTAAGAATGATGATGCCAGTGTTCATGGTAACTACAGTCACAGCCAAGGTCTTTCCTGTGCGGAGTCCTGACTGGAGGGTCTTGATCTTGGACGCATCACTTCACTTTTTTCTTTCTTTGTTAAATTCCTAGCACTTCAGATTTCTCTATACTGCACTCCTAGCTACAGTGCCTGGTGTATAGCGGGGCTGAAGTGTCAGCCATACAATGGTAATTCCCTGGATGANAGTCATGGCAAGTGGAGGCTAGTGCTTCATGTGGGTGTTCCAGGTGAAGCCTCTGATGTCCTTAGAGCCACAGTGATCTGCCAGGATGGACAGGGCAAGAAGTGTAGGCTCTGGGCAGCTCAGCCAGTGCCACATGATGATGTGTTTAAAGTGCAGCTCCCTCAGAGGCTGCCAGGAAAAGGGGGAAAAATCAAGAGGCCTCAGTGATTCACCTTGTCCTTCAAAACCAATCATGTGACCCCACCCATGTAGTTCATGCCTGTAATCACACACCTGGGAGGCTGAGGCAGGAGGATTTNGAGTTTGAGGCAAAAATGAAACAATAAATAAAAACCCAAACCCTCCAAATAGCACACACGGCACGGAAGTGCTACTTCAGGGTCCCGAGATCCACATGGAGATTGTGACAAACCCCCTCTTGGAATCAGTGAGGGGTAATGGGGCCCGAAGTCCATCTGCCTGCAGAGGGGTGGCTTTACAGCAAGTTCTAGAAACCGGACCTGTTTGGGCTGCACCCGCGCATTCTCAGGATTAGGCTGTGCTGGCAACTTCTCATGTGTGGAATTCAGATGTCAACTGGGACAGAAGTGCCTCACTTTAAAATCACAAATAGGGGTGGGGAACTGTGCCACTGCCACGAGTAAGGGACTGAATTACACAGCAGGACACACCCAGCAGGACAATTTGACATGGCCCCACCCAGGGGCTAATTTGAGATTCTGATGGATGCTGGCCTGTGGTCTCCTCCAGACTGTGGAGGGAGTGGCCTTTGAAGTTCTGAGCCTTTCACCAGAACCCAGAATATTTTAAAATAAAGGATGATTTAAGAGTCAGCCTGCATATGCCTGGACAAAAAAAGCCATCAGAAAAAGTTTGCTTTTGAAGTTCACTGTGGTAGTATTCCAATGTCTTCACTAGAAAACAGGGCGTTTCACTGAGCGACACCATGGGTTAGCTCAGGGCAGGAGTGGCTGCTATCCCAGCCCAAGTCAGATANGTGTTTGGAGACACGGTCTAAGTAGCCTAGGCTGCCCTCAAACTTTTAATCTTCTTCCTAGCCTGTCGAGTGCTGAGTTTACAGGTGCCATCATGACCACTTTTGAACAGATAGCTGTTTTGAACAAATTGAGGGCTAGTGCAGTACACGGACTCTTCAGTGAAACATNAGAAGGGCACACTTACTGGGCAGAGAACTCGTCACTCCGCTTTAGCTCACTGGTCACCACACAAAGCCTGTGAGGTCTCTGGAAGGCTAGCAGAACCATCTGCCAGACTGAGCTGGAGCCTGGGCCTAGAGTGCAATAGTTGAATCTCCTCCTGGGGCACTTCTGCTTGGCCCACAGGGTCAGGCAACACCTCAGCCAGCTTCTTAATTTCTGACTTTCACAGACTGGTGGAATTACTGCAGACACCCTTGGGGTGTGAGTTGACCACACTTCCCAAAGAGCAGTGACGAGTATCAGACGTCTTCTCCTCTACCCTTTTAAAAGCACCCAAGTGGCTACTGCTGTCTGGCGTGCTGTTGTCCATCTCAGCCTGGCCCTGGGGAACCCCAAGGAGCTTCAGACAGCACTAAGGGGTGAGTGAAGGATTCAAGAGACAGGTTCACTAGAGAAAACCATCGTCTTACATTCTTTTATTATAATTTATATGCAGATCTGTTAAATATACAGTAATAAATTCTATCAAGTAACTACAACAAGGCCTTCTGCTGGCAATCTCCCCTATAAGGTTAGGTAAAACTTGCTGTCACTCTCCAAAGACCACCAAAGCTTAAGACTGATTTCAGCTCCCAGGCCACAACNTAAATCAGACAGACATTAAGTGCACTAAGGACANAAGTGAGCTGAAAGGAACGCAGGATTAGGCGTAATCAAACAGTGTATTTGCCAGCATTAGAGCCACAATGCAAATGGTAAACAGTGTGCGTTTCTCGGAGCTTCTTGATGTGGTGCAAGGGAGGCAGGGAGCAGCTGCTGTGACTGCTAGAGCGTCCCCAGGGCTCACTGCTTCTCTGGCTCTTCCTTCTTGGGCTCTTGCTTCAGTTTGTAATCAGCTAGGGCGGCCTTGATGGCGTCTTCTGCCAGCACTGGAAGGCATGGAAGGGTGGACAGCTTCAATTTCTAGACACTGGAGAGGTGGCTGTTACTATTTCATACACTTATCTACACATCTTTGTATATTTATATATTTTTATAAGTACGTATCTAGAGTATGCATGCATGTGCTTGTACATGTATGTGANTGGGTGCTTATGCCAACACACATGAGGTCAGAGGACAACTTTGGGGAGTGGGTTTTCTCCTCTATCATGTGGGTTTAGGGGCTTTAACTCAGGCTTGGTGACAAGCCTTTACCCCTGGGCCGTCTCCCTGGCCTGGGGGGTGGTCTTAAAGAAGAGAATCTTTTTAAGCTGGAGGGTAATAGAGCTGGGAAGGCCCAAGAGTGTCCTTGCTGGGCACACACAGACTGGGATGGTCATGACTTCCTGGCTGGGATAGGGAGGGGATTTCCAGAAAGTGCCTGTCACCTGGCAGGGACACAACAAAGATCAGGTCCCAGAGAGAGTGGACTGGTGGTCACAGGTGCTGGCAGAGCTCAGTCTTAAGCCAAGAAGAACTCTAATGGTGTGGTGTGTGCACCTCCTCCAACAGTCCACATGGGAAGGCTTTTACTGAGGGTGGATATTGAGGGTGAGGCTACGAGGAGGAAGAAGCTGAGAGCTGGAAGGCAACAGAAAGCTAACGACCCCCAGANATGAGCTACGGCCTTGGCACTTGGAAGGCTAACGGCTGAGGCTTTCCCAGGACTGCCAAGCCTGTGTAAGTTCAAGTAGAAAGAGCGTGATCTCAGGGTGTCCTGAGGACGATGTTGGGCATCCCACCCACTCAATGGGCACCCCGAGGATGGTGTTGGAGTGCCCAGCACCAGNTCTTCCCGTCTGCCCTCTGATGCACCTGAACTAACTTGGTCAATAAACCCTGACAGCATGTTAAGGTGACATCCCCATTCCTGCTCAGGGGACACCTAAGGGGATGGAAGGCATGAGATCTGACTGTAGGTTCTGAGGGGCACAGCCACTCTTAGGGCAGTGCAGTGGGTGTTGCGCAGTGGCCTCATCTGAGGAAATGCATAGTGAACAGGGCGGTGGATGGAGCGAACTGTCTCTCACTCAGCGTGTCCTGCCATGGTGTGGTGGGAACGTGGGAACAGTACAGACCCTGAACAAAGATTCGGGCTCACCTCTGGCCCTCCTTCNGCCCTTCCCCAAGCTCACTTCCCATCTCTGAGGGGAGCAATGCTGCCTGCTCGGGTGCTTCTGGGTGCTCAGTGTGGCTTCAGGGCACAGGGCCTCTTAGCCTGACTTCCTAGAGCTCTGGGCTGTGAGACCACAGGCTCCAACCTCCCAAAGGTTACCATGGCAGATGGTCTCTGGGCTTATGGGGTGGGCTCCTAACGGGGCGTTTATGACTACCAAGTGTCTCAGCTGTCTGGCATTCGGGGCAGACTCACTGGAGCAGTGCAGTTTCACGGGTGGAAGGCAGAGCTCTTTGGCGATGTCTGTGTTTTTGATGGTCAAGGCTTCCTCCACCTGAGGCACAGGGGAAAGGAGGTAGTTTTAGTGACTTTATCTTGCCAAGGTCGGCAGTGAAAAGGGAAGGCCAGAACACGCCCCAGGATAGGCTGTCAGTGGATTTCCAAACAACTACTGGGCAGGACTGCCTCTGTGTACCAAGGGGTCTCTAGGGGACACACATACCTGTGCTGCCTGGCTGGGTAAGCAAGAACAAGACCCCCTTGCCCACTGAAGGCTAGCATTGCCCAGGCTGCTTGTGTAGCCTCTGCCCAGGGATGCCTGGGGTCTTAGAGCTCCGAGGGATGATGGGAGGCAGTGAGGCACAGTCTGTGTATTAAGGAAAGCCAGTCTCCCTCAGACAGGAGGCCTCAAGGTTAGAGAAAGAGTCTTCCTACTTTCTGATCATAGGTNAGAGCCCTCCAAATGCCAGGTCCTGGGAGCACGTGCCCAGTCTCACTTCCCCTTTCCACAAGGCAAGTTCTTAACCAACTTCTTCTTTGTCATTTTCCTCCATAACAAGCAGGCCTGGGCCTCGCTGGTCTCNAGGAGCGATANATCCAGAAGGCCTGAGTCATGTGGAGCGGGTGGCATGAGTGAGCAAACGGCTCTGCTGACTGGCAGTGCAAGCACACCCCTCCAAGACTCAGCTTCCTGAACTGGGTCCTGTGAGTGTGCAAAGGATGAGCACGCTGCTTTCAAGGGGCCTCATGCAGGGCAGGGTCATCTTTAAAGTGCTAAGTAGCTGAGGAAGCCCTTCCTGTCCCAATTCTCCTGTCTCTTCCTCCCAAGAGCNAGGAGGTCAGGCTGGTGTGCCATGCACCACCACACCCGGCTAGGGTGGGTGGCTCTGATGCAGCTGGATCTTAACAGTCTCAGCTCAGCTGCTGGGGAGAGCGCGGTAGAGAAAAGGGCAGAAAAGACGTCACAGCTCTTTCCTGATCCCTTTCAGAGGCTCCGGGCCAACCACCTGGACCACTGCTCGCCTTCATCTGCTTACTTGGCTCTCATCCTTGTGATTCTGATTTCTAAACCCCTTTCAACACAAGCTACATCCACCAGTTTGTGAGTGTGGCTTTCCGGAATCCTACTTGAAGCAGGAGATGGGAGGAAATAAACAGTAACTATTACACAGCAACTCTCAGGAAACCTTAAGGACCTTAGGAACATTAGGGAAAGCCCACGGTGGTTTTTCAGCTCTGCTCTTTTGGAAAGACTGGTGATGGTCCTCTTCTATTTAGCTGATAACCAAATACCAATAATTAACAAAAAGCCTCAAACAACAAAATGGTCCACAACTCCCAACGTGAGCAATGTAACCAGCATTAAACTTTAGAAAAATGGCTTCAAGAAATCATGGGGCACTNAAGGTCTTGCTGCATGGCCCAGGCTGGCTTTGAACTCGCCATCTTCATCTTCCTGCTTCTTGATCTGTGACTTATGACTAGACTCTTCCAGAGCCAATACTGCAGGGAATTCTGATTTAATTCCACAGTTATTCAGACAGGTCTCATTATGTAGACAAGGCTGGCCTAAAACTCACAGAGGTCCTTCTGCCTCTGCCTTCTGAGTGCTGGGCTGAAATAATTCTACGCAATCGGTGAGCACTCTTACCGTCTTCCCCTTTACCCACTCTGTGGCTAGGGAGCTGGAGGCGATGGCGGAGCCACAGCCGAATGTCTTAAATCTGGCGTCCACAATCTTCCCCTTTTCATCCACCTGGATCTGGAAAAGAAACAGGAGCTAAGAGGTGATTCCTGGGCCTGACATCTAGAACACAAGCCCCCAGTGGCTGTTCCCAGTGAGCCCTGGCTTGCTGTCCACACCAGATGCTATGACACCAGTCACTATGTTTTGTTTCAAAGAGCGCAGCCACTGACAGTGAAACTTGGGGTCCACACAGGCCCAGCTGGTAGAAAGGAGCAGGGAAACGAAGCCTCTCACCCCACTGTGGTTCTGTTTTCAACCCTAGCCTGCTGTGTATCAATTCCAATTTGCAGAAGTCTGTTCACAGCTGCTGCCACTATCGGCCTCCTTAGGCACCGGGAGAGCCTGTAATCAAGGTCTCCATTAATACCTTTCTCTTGGACACCGACTATAATTGGTGGCTCCTTCCTACTGGCCCTGAGGAGACTGCAGCTAAAGCTATGGCTTACTCAGGTACAGTGCACCACCTGCCTGNCCCTTCCTTCTCCTGGAGAGGTTTGGTTAGCACATTACCTTTCTCACTGGGGAGTGCTAGCTCCTTTGGAGTCTTCATTTGGTCAGTAACATTCACAAATCCTTTCATTCAAGTGTTTCAGAACAAGACAAGTCTCTACTCTCACCATCCATGACAGCCACTCATCCCATCTCACAGGAATAGACAGACAGACAGACAGACGAAATGCTCTGTGAGCAAATGGAGATGCTTTTCATCCAGCCAGTACCTGCAATTTCATGACGTCACCACATGCTGGAGCACCCACCAATCCGGTTCCCACATTTTTAGATGTTTTGTCAAGGGACCCCACATTCCTAGGATTCTCATAATGGTCCACAACCTGAAATGACAGTAACAGCATTCACCATGGCTTTACTATCTCCCGTGGATCAGCAATCTGAACGGGACAGAGACGGGAGAACAATGTGTGACCCAACTCTTTTCAGCTCCTTCCCCACGACCTTCACCTTGGAGCTACTGTCATCGACATTGGCAAAAAACTCAGTTANATCTTAGCTTCATAGGGATTTCAACCACAACTAATCACATGACTTACACAATGCTACCAGATTTGGGCTCAAACACCACTTGTGTTTTTAACCAAAAAAAA
>LZPO01057486.1:1125989-1137832 GCA_001675575.1 Neotoma lepida
CTCCCAGGGGTTTACTCGGCTGGCGCCGGTCGCCCGTCCCCTCGATGGTTCGCGCACCCCCTCGCCCGCCCGCCCATACCTTCTTGTGATAGAGCCGGGCTGGGGCCGACAGCTCCCGGGCGGGCAGGCGCGGGCTCCGGAGCAGCAGCGCGGAAGCCGCCCTCCGCAGACGGCCCGCTCCGACCGACGCCATGGTGCCGGCTTGCACCCGCGGCGACCTCGGCGACGTCCAAGGAACGGCGCGCTCCTCTGACGTCACGCGCTGGCCGGGCCTTCTGGCCACGCCCCCGGAAGGGGCGGGGACGGGGCGCAGAGCGGGAAGGTCTGAAGCGGTGTGGCTCGTTGGTTTGGGTGCAGCCTTGGGTGTTGGCGTTTGTTTACGGTGCTGCCTCGGGTGTTGGCGTTTGTTTACGGTGCTGCCTCGGGTGCTGGACTTGCTCGGGTGGTTGCAGGGCCTGACTTGCCCCAGGGCGCTCAGACTCAGGCGTACCTGGGATTCGAACCTGCCTAAGTCCCTGCTAAACTCCTTGTTCTGGCTGTGTGGTTCAGGAAGCGGGGCTCTCTCTACTAATTCCAATACAGCCCTTTTCATCTGGGGAGCAAACACCTATCGTACACTAGGGGTCACTACAGAATCTTGGGGGTCCCGAGGAAAGCGAAACGGACACGAGTCCGGCCTCGTGAACCTTGCAAAAGAAGGAGAAAGG
The DNA here is from genome assembly GCA_001675575.1 of Neotoma lepida. Taxonomy (NCBI): domain Eukaryota; kingdom Metazoa; phylum Chordata; class Mammalia; order Rodentia; family Cricetidae; genus Neotoma; species Neotoma lepida. The sequence goes on from LZPO01057486.1 coordinate 1,126,697, forward strand.
CGGTCGGCAGAGAAAAACACCAATGCTTTTCTACCTCAAGAACGAGACGTGTAAGAAGGGAACAAACACCAGGCCTATGTATAAAGCATTCAGTTTAAGACAGTGCACGGCATTCCTCAACAATACTTACTGTAGCTTATTAATCCTATTGACTATGAACCTATAAAGTCACAAAATTCACGGGAATTTATTAAAACACCTAAGTATCAGACGTTACAAAAGGGGAGGAAGCTCTCTTCTTTGGGAGACAGAATTTTCTCATGAACGGTGCATTCGATCGCCGAGGAACCGGAGTTTCGTCTGCACCTGAGGCTCGGCTGCTGGGAAACCAGCACGCACCAGAGCTGGCTGAGCAGTAGTACCAGGAGGCGTTGGATCCGAGAACGACTTTGACCTTCTTAAGATGGCATCTCGACCTTAACGACAGACATCACGCTCACCCGACTTCCGCTATGCCCGCCACTTCCGGTTCAAAGACCCAACCCCTGTCCAAGGATGTAGCGGAACACACGTTATGCCAAGGAGCCTTTTTTTCCCGACAGCGGCTTCCAGAGAAATGTAAAGATGCTACCCGCGGTGGCTGTTTGACGGGTTCCCCGCGTCCCGAGGCCCTCCGTGCCCGCTGCAGGCGGTGACTAAGCGGAGTTTTGATCAGGCGCACGCCACGGACAGCCCGATGATCGCCGGGCTTCGGCGGGCGAGGGAAGACCCGAGAGTCGCAGGCTGCGCAACATGGCGACTGCGGCCGCATCCTCTGCGTCCGAGCCGGAGGTTGAGCCCCGGGCCGGGCCTGAGGCCGAGGGAGAGGAGGATGAGGCCAAGGCAGCCAGCGTGGAGAGGAAAGTGCTGTCCCGCGCTGTGGCCGCCGATGCGGCCAAGACCAAGGGGCCAGGGTGGGACCCGCAGCAGGAAGGCGTGAGCGAGAGTGACGGGGATGAGGAGGACGCCATGGCTTCCTCCGCTGAGAGCTCCCCCGGCGAGGACGAGTGGGAGTACGACGAGGAGGAGGAGAAAAACCAGCTGGAGATCCAGCGTTTGGAGGAGCAGGTGGGCCGGAGCGGGCAGCGGGCTCCTTCCCTTGGNTCCCCAGGCCTGGCCCGCCCCCTTGGTCCTCCGCGGTCGCCAACGCGCCATCACCCATCGTGTCTCCCTGCGTTCCGGGCTGTGCGTGGCCAGTGCTTTGCTAATGTATTCCATTGAGTTCTTCCCACGGTATTAGTCCGGTTTCACGGTGGGAAACTGAGGCTCGTGGAAGGGGCTCTTGCGCAAGGCAACCCTTCATTGGAGGTGTTTCTTGTTTTAAACCGAATCCAGGACGTCTACTCTTTTTATACTTGGAATTGGTGTTTGCATGCATGCACGCACANGGTTGTCTCTTACCATGTGGGCTCCGGAGATTGAACTCTGGTCTATCAGGTTTGGCCGCAAGCACCTTTACCTGGTGAGCCATCTCTCCAGCCAGGGCTGCCACTCTTAACGAAATGGTGTCATTGTCAGACAGTCGGAAGAAAACTTGACTTTCCTTTAGGTATTTCTTACCTAACACAAGTGTGTGTGTGGTTTTCCAAGACAGGGTTTCTCTGTGTAGCCCTGGCTGTCCTAGAACTGGCTTTGTAAACCAGACTGGCTTCAAACTCACAGAGATCCACCTGCCTCTGCCTCTCAGTGCTGGGATTAAAGGCGTGCGCCACCATGCCTGACTGATTTCTTTTTTTAAAACGTTCTCTCTCCCCCTCCCCTTTTTTTTGACTTAGGATCTCTCTAAAATACTCTTGACTTTCCTGGAACTCAGAGATTCTTCTGCCTCTGTCTCCTGAGTGCTGATATTAAATGTGTGCGCCACCACAGTTCTGGAATCCAGGAACATAGCACACATGGCACATAAGCTTGATTGACGTAGGCTTTAATACCTCAGGAATGTTGCAGACATCTGCCGTGCAGTCTCTTAGGAGATGGTTGTCTTGACACTCTGCAGTTTCAGTTGTGCTGTCCCAGCATACTGAAATGCTATTTCCAGACTTTCTGTGAAATGTTAATCTATCTTTATCAATAAAAAATCCGGGAGTCAAATATTGAGGCAGGAACCTGAAAGATCAGAGAACCTGGAGCAGTTGCCAGTTACTTCCAACCTTTTCAGTTTCTAAGTTCAAAAGGGCCAAGATATTCTCTCAGCCCTGCCTACCTACGTCCTATCTGCTCTCTCTACAGTCCTCCAAATCTCTATGGTTAGCTAGTGGCTAGCTCTGCCCCCTGACTTTAAGCAAGCTTTATTCGTCAGAACACAATCAAAATATCGTACAATATTTCTGATGTAAAATTTGTCAGCTGGAACATTTCCAAATGTGCAAGTCTTACTGTGACGTCTCTTTGCATGTGCAAAGATCTCTAGAAGGGTTCATTGGGCAGATCTATAGCCTAGTCTCCATGCATAGCCCCCTTCTCTCTCTCCCAGCCTGGGACACCATTCAGCTTCGTTTCTGTGAGACTGAGTACTTCAGAAACTTCATATAAAAGGAAAGTTGATTTATGTGCATAACACTCTTGCTATTCCTGCTCATTGTTTCTGAGGATTTGTAGATAAATCTTGGTTTACTGTGCAGCCTTGGCATGTGTATAGTTGTCGCCTTTTCTCTCCCTTTATGTCATTAATTTCTTTTCCTTGGCTGTTTGAGCCTCAAACTCAACCACATAGTTGACTAGAATTCACTTGTGGGCATCTCTATGTGGTTTTAGAAGGTTCTGGGTGCATGTCCACTAGGGACCACGAGGGGGCAGGCTCACAGGCTAGGCTGTGTCTTTCTGGTCTTGTTTTGCTGATTAAAAATTTCAAATCATGGTTGGGTGGTTTTATCAGATGCCTTTTTTGCATTACTGGTTTCCCCTTTATTTGCTAAGAGGAAAATGACACTGATTGGTTTTCTGCCTCAAAACCACCTTTCCACTTCAAGAATGTGCCTGGCACTTGTGCATCGGTCCCTTCCCTTTGCTGGGCAGTAACAGGATGTGGGTGTTCCACTCTGGCTTAGCCTTGTACCGTAAGGACACCGGCTGTTTGCAGTTTAGGGGGGCTAGGAAGAACGCTGTGTGAGCACTCATGTGTAGGGGTGGCAGTGTTCTTGCATTCTTTGGGAAAGGACAAAGAGTGCTGACTGGCATAGAGGGAGAGGCTGAGTGCTGGGTATTTTGAGAAGCTTGGGTTGTTGCCTGTGTACAGCTAAAGGAGGTGAGAGTGTCCAGACACTTTGCTAGCAGACATTTGGTGGTGTCTCTGTAAGCCTTGGTGTGGAATGACACTGGTTTCAATGTGCATGTCCTTGCTGGATGATGATGTTGAACACTCAGTCGTTTTGTTTGCTATCCGTATGTCCTCAGGAAAGTGTTTTGTCATTTTTTTCTTTTCCTTTTGTAAGATAGGATCTCTTAAGAATACGCGGCTGACCTAGAACTCTCTGTGTAGATCAGGCTAGCCTCAAACTCACAGATTTTCCTGGCTCTGCCTGAGGGCTGGGATTAAAGACATGCACTACCACATCTGAGCAATTATTTTCTCCTTGAAACAGGATTTCTCAAAGCAGCCAAGGCTGGCCTTGAACTCAGTCTTCCCACATCTGCCCTTGCAGTGCTGGGGTTGCACTAGCCTGACTCGTGGTGGTGCTGTGTGTAGCATCTTCCACTGAACTGACTTAGCTCCAGGATGTGCTGCTTGAGAGGAAGCTGTGTCCCCCCCTCCCCCCCCGTAATTACTATCTGGGGGTCAGGTGGTCTTCAGCTGTCTGTGTCTTCCTCACATGACTTACTGAGGAGACCGTGCTTCTGTGTGCTTACCTGTGTCTCTGTTGCCGTTCTTTCAGGGCGGGTCTACTAATGCTGTTCTTATACTTCTCTTTTGGGTAGTTGTGTAAGAGTTAAAAATATTTCCAACTTTTAGCTTGAAAAGGTTCAGATGTAAAAATGAGCCTTTATGTACCTAGACAGAAGGCAGGCAGAGGGCCAGGACTACACCAAGTGCAGCTCATTGCGGGTCTCCAGTGACAGCAAGGTCTGCATTCCAGAGTAGGAGGTTGGTGACCAGGGCTAACCAGAATGCACCAGCCCTTCCTTCCCAAAGCCTGAGACTGGAGAGATGGCTCAGTGGTTCCCAGCACATAGGTCAGGTGGCTCACAACCACCTGTAACTTCAGCTGGGGGGTAGCCTCTTAGGACAACTGATGTCACTTACCCTATATATATATAATTCAAGAAAATATTAAAAATAAAAATAACCAAAAAACGATGAACATAGCAGTGTCAGTTAAGAGTCAGCCCAGGCTGGGGCGGCAGTGGCACACACCTTTAATCCCAACACTTGGGAGGCAGAGGCAGGTGGATCTCTGTGAGTTCGAGGCCAGCCTGGTCTACAGAATGAGTTCCAGGACAGCCAGGACTGTTTCACAGATAAACTCTATCTTGAAAAACCAAAAACAGAAAGAGACTGAGCCCAGGTGCCGGGGGCTGGTGTGTTGCACCTGCTNTCTTGTCGTATAGGAGTTGTTTTGTAGGTTTGGGATGTGTGCCAGAGTTGGTGGCTACAGTCATAGTATTATGGATCCTACACCAACCTCTTGCTATCCTTACTTGTTCAATAAAATGAAAGAATTCATATGAAACACCTGCCATTTAGAAATCCCTGTGAGTTCTATGGGCTGGAGACTAGCAGTGCCCCGCTTTACTCCACTTTATAGATGAAGGGCTGAGGCTGAGGTGAACACTGGCGACTTCCTAGGGATGGCACTCTCTGACTCATTAGAGAGGGCCCAAGGGGGGAGCTCCCTGTTAGGATGGAACACCTCTCACCCGTCTTCTGTGTGGTGGGGGCAGGTGCTGCTTAGCTTACTCAGCGGCCTTGCAGGTAGACACCCAGTTCTGTTTGGGGCAGATGTGTCTGTTGTTACCGGAGGTGACAGATGCTAACTTTCCTCTTAGCTGTCCATCAACGGCTATGACTACAACTGCCACGTGGAGCTCATCAGGCTGCTGCGGCTGGAAGGGGAGCTCAACAAAGTGAGGATGGCCCGCCAGAAGATGAGCGAACTCTTCCCCCTGACTGAAGGTAATGCTGCCGGGAGATTGTGAGAGTTGGGGTAAAGGAGATGAAGGAAAGCTGGCCGCTTCTCATTCTTGATTGTCTTAGACTGTTCTGCAGAACGTGGTCTGATCATNCAGATTCACGCATGGAATGCTGGTTTCTTACCCCAACTATGAGAAACATTTTCTTTAATGTAATTTAACTTCACTGTGGTCTCTTTCCCATTCCACAAGTGTGTACTTAGCCTGTGCTCATAGTGCCATGGAATTGTAAATTTAGATAAACATTTATAGTTTTAAATCTCTTTAAAAAAATCTTTATGTATATGGGTGCTTTTGCCTGCCTGCATGCATGTATGTGTGGACCTGGTGCACACAGAAGCCAGAAGAGGGCGCCAGATTCCCTGAAACTGGAGTTATAGACCATTGTAAGCCACTAGGTGCTAGGAATCAAACCTGGGTCCTGTGGAAGAGTATCCAGTGCTCTTAACCACTGAGCCATTTCTGCAGCCTCTAAACTTAAATAGTTTAAATGCAGATGTTTCATTTTGGTACAGTAATTGTACATTTTGTTTACTCCCACACATTTGTTTCTGAGAAACATACTTGTAGTGAGCAACTTTGTGGCTGGGTCTTGGTTCATATTTGCACCTTACCTTTCAGCTCAGAAACCCTGGCCTTGGACTAGTCTCTGTCCCATCTCACAAAGCACAGCTTGGGTGAAGCTGCTGAGAGAGACCACAGTGCCCACTTCTAATGAAGCTTCTCATTAGCAGACTGAGCAGGTTGTGGAGACCCAGCTTCCCACAGTCAGCCTAGGGTAGCAGTGGTTCTTGCCTGGTACATGACAGAGGAGGAGCCACTCCTGTGGGCAGCTGTGGTACTTGGCTCTAAGTCGTCAGATACATGCCATCACTCGGTGTCTTACAAGATCGACATAAAGATTGAATAGGAATATGTGCAACTGCTTTGCAAAGTGGGGAATGCCTGACATGTGACGGCTTCAGTGGCCGCTGTGTCTGGAAGCTCACAGTCTGGAAGCCCTGCTCGGGCTTTAAGATCTGGGTCTCTGGGAACCCGTGGGAACAGGTGAAGGTGTGTGCTGAGGTGTGCTGTCATCTCTAGAGCTCTGGCTGGAGTGGCTGCATGATGAGATCAGCATGGCCATGGACGGCCTGGACAGAGAGCACGTGTACGAGCTCTTCGAGAGGGCGGTGAAGGACTACATCTGTGAGTGCCTGGGCCCTGGGGTGCTGGGTGTGCCACATCTTTGCTGCCTTGTGCTGCATTGTGAAATGTTGCCGGGAAGTTAGAGTTTTATTTTCTTTATTATGTCTTAGTGTTCAATAGAGATTATTTGGGCTTGAGACACATGGAGAACTGTTGGCAGGAAGAGAGTCAAGCCTCACTCAGCATCTGTCTGGCAGGGAGGACCTATGTGGGATTTCTGGGCACTTCAGGTTTAGCTTGTATCTCTTGACTGAAACAGACTCTCACTCTGTAGCCCAGGCTAGCCTTCAGTTTGTGACCCTCCTGCTTCCACCTCCTGAGTGCTGGGACTAAGGCATGAATGGCTGTCCCTCTTCTCCTTTTTGTTGTTATTGCTTTGAAACAAGGTCTCATCATATAGCTCAGGCTGGCTCTGCTTCAGCTTCCCAATGTGCTGTATAGGTGCCTGTCACCACACCCATACACATGTCATCATGAGTTCCATACCAGCATGGTGTACAGGTGCCTGTCAGCACATCCTTACACCACATCCTTGTCATTGTGAGTTCCAAGCCAGCCTGGGCTACACAGTGAGTTCAAGGGCTGCTTGAGTTGTAGAGTGAGACCCCCATCTCAAAAACCAAAATAATTCTGAAATATTGGCTTTGCACAGCCCCTTACCAGTTTTAGACAATGTATTTTTGAACATTAAAACGCTAAGAAAGCTGAATGGGGGTGTTCTGTAAACCCAGAACTCAGGTGGAGGCAGGTGGATCAAGAGTAGCCTGGGGTACGTAGTGAGATGGAGACTTTCCTGGGACACATGAGATGTTGTCTCAAAAACAAAAACAAAACCCATGAGAACAGTTTTTGGGTTCCAGCTCTGAGACAACAAGGAAAAATGGTTGTGCTAACAGAGGCTGTGGCTGTGTGCCCTCATCCTTGTGGTCCTCCTGCCTCTGCCTCTCATGTACTGTGATCTCAGGTGTCACTACCACACCCATTAAGGTGGGCTCATGGATTGTCACAGATGTGCCACTCTGTGGGGGAGATGTTGGTATCAGACCCCACGTGTATGAGGGAGGGAGGGAGGTCTCATAGCGGGTTCCAGGAGAGGTAGGGCAGTAGGGGAAGACCTTGCCTCAAGAACTCAAAATCAAACAAAATGTAGATTTCTAAGGACAGGGGTCAATGCTTTTGGTTTTATTTTTTCCTTTTGGCCTAAAGACTTGCATGACTAGGGTCAGCAAGAAAAACTCTAGGATGTGAAATTTTTTTTTTTTCAGATTGATAACTACAGTCATTCAAATATGTTAGTGGGTTCCTTCACACACACACACACCCATCTGTCTGTGTTTTTGCTGGGGATCAACTTAGGGCCTTGCATGGCTCCATGCTCTCCCCTTCTGTTTTAACTTAGTTACCTATTGTCCCTTGGTGTACTGTCTGTGCAGTCAGATCTCTGTACTGTGTTTAGTAGGAATACAGAGATAGCTCTTCTGAGATTGCAGCCTTGTGGGAAACTGGGGTGCTTGTTGACAATGTTCTTTTTTTCACAGATGAACACGTTTTGGTGGGGCATGTGTTTTGTTAGCACTGGGGTGACACTGGGGTACATTATGAGCTGACCTTACAGATTGCTTCTCCTTTTTAGGTCCGAACATTTGGCTAGAGTATGGCCAGTACTCAGTTGGTGGCATTGGTCAGAAAGGTGGCCTCGAGAAGGTTCGCTCTGTGTTTGAAAGGGCCCTGTCATCTGTTGGCTTACATGTGACGAAAGGCCTGGCCATCTGGGAAGCTTACCGAGAGTTTGAAAGTGCCATCGTGGAAGCTGCTCGGGTGAGTGCCCAGGCTCCCGGCCCAAGCTTGTAGTGCCCAGGCCTCCCTCCGACCCAGGCTTGCAGTGCCCAGGCCTCTGACCCAAGCTTGCAGTGCCCAAGCCTCTGACCCAGGCTTGCAGTGCCCAGGCCTCTGACCCAGGCTTGCAGTGCCCAGGCCTCCGACCCTAGCTTGCAGTGCCCAGGCCCCCGACCCTGGCTTGCAGTGCCCAGGCCTCTGACCCTAGCTTGCAGTGCCCAGGCCTCTGACCCAGGCTTGCAGTGCCCAGGCCTCTGACCCAAGCTTGCAGGAAGTATTATTTTGAAACAAACTTCCAAGAGTCTTAACAGTTAACACATCTGCCTTTGCCAGTCTGTTAAGGGATGGACAGTAACAAACAATGGCAGCCTCTCTGGCAGAGCGAGTGCTTTCTTTGACTTGGAAGTAGCTGACTTTTTTTTTTCCTGATACATTAAAATACTATTGCTTGAGCTGGGCAGTGGTGGCGCAGGCCTTTAATCCCAGCACTCAGGAGGCAGAGGCAGGCAGATCTCTGTGAGTTCAAGACCAACCTGGTCTACAGAACGAGTTCCAGGACAGGCTCCAAAGCTACACAGAGAAACCCTGTCTTGAAAAACCAAAAAATAAATAAATAAATAAATACTATTGCTTTAGTTATATGACTGTAGATGAGCGTACAAGAACAGCCATATATGCATGTTTATGTGTCTGTTGATGTGCGTGTATATTGTGTATGTGTATCTTTGTATCATGCTCAGTGTGACTGAGGGGAGGTTTCAGACAGATGAATAGACAGCTGTCCTCTCTGTGTGACCCTCTGTGTTAACAATTGGAGCCTGGTGGATCTCTCTCAAAGGTGCAACACCACAGGTCAGGCGTCTCTAATCTGGAAATCAGGAATCCAGAATGCTTCCCGTTCCAAAACCTTTTGAGCACTGACACCAAGTGGGAAATTTAGCTTGTGAGCTCATGTGATGATGTGTCACAGCTAAAAGCATTGTATAAAGTGACTTTCAGGTTGGTGTGCAAGGCATTCATGCTTGGACTGGGCTCCTGCATGCCGAGGCTGGGCATCTCATTTTGTTTACGCATATATTCCAAAATCTGGAAAAAGTGTGGTAAGTGAAACATTTCTGGGCCCAGCTCAAGCCATGTGAGTAAAGTAGCCTCAGTGACTTCCTAGTCATTCCCTGTTCTCAGTCTGCAGAGGATCAGTGACAGGGAACATGGAGTGAAGCCCAAACCTGTGTTCTGCAGTGTCTGTTCCCCCTGGTCACCACCCTCTTCCCAAACTTTCTTTGGATACAGGCTCAGGCTGGCCTTGGACACAGCACCTGCCGCCTCAGCCTCCCCACCATGCCTGGCTTTCCAAACCCTCTGGCGTTTTGTCTCTGCTGTGGCTTTACCACACTGTGCTTCCCCTGGAGTCACGGAGCCTGCCACCCTGCCATGAGCCGCTGTCTAGATCCTTTCCCAGCTTTCCCTTCGTGACAGCAGCAGGTCCCCAAGGCTGTGACCCTTAAGTGTTTTGCTTTGTGATACTTAGGCTCTGTACCTTATAGTCATTTGGACTTTTTTTTTTTCAAAAATTTTTATTTAAAGTTTTTTGTTGCATTTTTCTTGTGTGTGTGTGTGTGTGTGTGTGTGGTATGTGTGGGCCACAGCTGTACATGGAGATCAGAAGACAACTTGTGGGAGTTGGTTTTCTCCTTCTACCTTGTCGACAGAGGGATTGAACTTAGGTTGTCAGGCTTGGTTGCAAGCACCCTTTGCATGCTGAGCCATCTCACCGGCCCCTGGGTACCTTGTATTCCTTTTTCTCTTAGAGGCAGTAATATGGATGATACCCCCTGTCTGAGACATCATAGACTCTTTTTTTAGTTTAAAATGTCTTTCTGAAGTAGAAGGAACCAACACTTGTCCTTTAAAACCAATTTGCTTCTTTAGCCCATAGCTGCCTTCCTTTCCCCTTCTGACTGGGAACAAACCTTTGATTCACAGCTGGAGAAAGTCCACAGCCTCTTCCGGCGACAGCTGGCGATCCCACTGTACGGTAAGAGAAGCAGACGTGTCAGTAACCAGCTCTCTGCTTTGCTAGTGCCATTGTCCATGTCCTTCCCCAGGGTCCTGCGGGGCAGGCAGGAGTGGCTTTCTCCTTCTGACTGGAGAAGTCTATTAGAAGTTGTTAGTGCTAAGACTTAGGAGGGACGAGGCAGGGGAGAGACACTGTTTCCTGGAGCTCAGCTGCCATGTCTTCCTACTTTTAAGGCACAGTTGGAAAAGGGGACATGGACATAGTCTCTCATTTCCTAGTCACTGTTGGCCAAGAGTCCCACTGCTAGCCTGTCTCTGCATGTCAGTGGGCTCCACAGAACTGGGAAGCTGAACAGTGAGAGCTGTCATGGACATAGATGTCGGATGGGTGGGTAGCATCGGAGTATCCTGGCTTTTTTTAATGTTGATGAAACTCAGTGGCACAACCCATGGGCTGAATTCCATCTTCCAATAGATATGGAGGCCACCTTTGCAGAGTATGAAGAATGGTCAGAAGACCCCATACCAGAGTCTGTCCTTCAGAACTATCAGAAAGCGCTTGAACAGCTGGAGAAATACAAGCCCTATGAGGAAGCGTTGGTGAGTGCTCTGCTTCTGGGCCCCCCTCTCCCGCAAGCTTCCTTCATCTATAGTTGCACGTTCAACAGTCTGTCTAAGTATGTCTTAACTGTGCAATGTGTAGAGCGTAGAAATGTCCTAACGAAGTGAACATCCATGTACCCACCACCCAGGTTAAGAAATAGAGCATTGCAGTGCCCTAGGAGTCTCCCATGTGCCCTTCTCCGATTGCCTCTTCCTCCCTCTCCCTTGAGGTAATCACTTTGATGACTTTTTATGATAATTTCTCCCCTTTGATAGATGTACTCCTGTGAACGTCCTGTAATAGATCACTTGATCCTGCTTGTTGAACTTGGCATGGTGATTTAGGCTCTGTTTCTTTCCCGTGTGTGTGTGTGTGTGTGTGTGTGT
>LZPO01057486.1:1141553-1156556 GCA_001675575.1 Neotoma lepida
AAAGTTTCACAGCCTCCCAAAATAGTGCCAGCAGCTGGTACCGAGTGTTGGAACTTGAGCGTGTAGGGGGAGTTTACGTTCAGTCTGTATCACTGCTGTCTCTTATACACATCTAGATGTGTATAAGAGACAGCTGCGTGGCTGCGTGGCTGGGTGGCTGGGTGGCCCCTGGCATCCTCCTCTCCTCCTTTTCTCAGTTCTCCCTCTTGTCTTCAAGCCTAGATTTCTCCTACTTATCTTCTCTGCCTGCCAGCCCCGCCTATCCCTCCCCTGCCTAGCTATTGGGACCAATCAGGTGTTTTAGACAGGCAAAGTAACACAGTTTCACAGAGTTAAACAAATGCAACATAAGAGAATGCATCACATCTTTGCATCATTAAACATGATCCACAGCATAAACGAATGTAACACATCTTTAACTATATTCTACAGCACAGCCTCCTGACTGCTGAGATGACAGGGCACACCTTGTGCATTCCTGACATTTCAGAGGAATCTCTTCTATCAGGTGGCTGTGCTGGGAGTGTCTCACTGATGGTCATTAGACACTTTTCTCATCCATGACCAAATACCTGACAGAAGCAGCTTAAGGGAGAAGGCTGAGGGGATGCAGCCCTTGATGCTGTTGGGGTGTGCTGATGTGCTTCTGGAGGCGGCATCTGCTAGGGCCTGCCTCCCCAAAGTTTCACAGCCTCCCAAAATAGTGCCAGCAGCTGGTACCGAGTGTTGGAACTTGAGCGTGTAGGGGGAGTTTACGTTCAGTCTGTATCACTGAGGAAGGCTGACAGTTCTGTCCTCTCACTCTGGGATTCTTTGTCACAGGATCGGCAGCTGAAAGTAAAGGATTTGGTTTTATCTGTACACAGCCGTGCTGTGAGGAACTGCCCCTGGACAGTCGCCCTGTGGAGTCGGTACCTCTTGGCCATGGAGAGACATGGAGTGGACCATCAAATGATTTCTGGTGTGAATGTTTGTATGGAGAATTTCTAAGTTATTTTTTTGGAATGTTCTTCCTGTGCAGCTGTGGAGCCTAGGCTTGCTGTGATGACCAGCATGAACCACCATAGCCTTTTGTCCCAAGTGAGGAACAAAGCTGTGACAGTCGAGCCAGTGCCCCAGGGCCTGCCTTGTAGTGGCAGATGCTGTTTGGCTTCTTAGCGAGTTAGCCTCTAATACTCAGTGGGTTTCTTAGAAGTCACCATCTATCTTTTCCTGCTGGGACTCTAACTCATTGTGGAAGAGTCCCTTCTAGAGCGCAGTGCTGGAGGGGTGTCCCTGGCAAACACTGTGTCTATACTTTTACTTCCTAGGTGTGTGGTGCTATGGATAGACATCTACAGCTTGTGCATTTATAAGTGCATAATTCATAAGTGCATAAGGCACACATTTATGAGTCTTGATGGCTTTATGTCTTTTGAATTGTCTAGTGACTGTTGTGTTTTTCTCCATTGCAGCGACCTTCGAGAATGCTCTGAGTGCTGGCTTCATCCAGGCCACTGACTATGTGGAGATTTGGCAGGTGTACCTAGACTACCTGAGGAGAAGGGTTGACTTCAGACAAGGTAGAGTGTGGGTCTCCTCAGAACTGGACTTTGTCATCATGTCCCCCCACCTCCTTCCGTGTGTGTGTGTGTGTGTGTGTGTGTGTGTGTGTGTGTGTGTGTGTGAAATGCGCCTTGGGTTCTGTCCCTTGGGAGCCATCCACTGATTTTGAGACAAGGTCCCATGGGTTGACCCGAGCTTAAGCTTGGCTGGCCACTTGTCCACCTCCCCAGTAGTGGGACGTGTCACTTCACTGGCTTTGTACTTGGGTGCTGGGGGTCAGGTCCTCATGCTGGCATGGCAATCTCGTTATGATTGTCCGTACTTTTTCTTACACATCTTTAGAGATAAGTCCTTGTTCTTCAAGCACATTGAGGTAGGGAAAGGGTTGGTGAGCTGCCATTAGTAACTTTTTTTTTCTGGAAACTTACCAGTTTCCAACTGAAGTCAAACTGTGGAGCGAAAAGGCTGACAGTCTTGTGTTTGTGCTGTTTCCCGGCAGCCACTGTAGCCTCGTTTTCTATGTCTGACCTTTCGTAAGCCCTGCCTTAGTTTCTTTTCTGTTATGATAAATAGTTTGACAAAAGCAGCCCAGGGGAGAAGGCCAGGCCATGGCTGAGGAGCTTAGAGCAGCTGTCACAGGACATTCACGATGAGAAGAGGAGAGAACAGACGCTGCATGTGCCCTGTCCATCACATAGCCCAAGACCCCAGTAGGGACGGTGCCTCCCACAGTGGGCAGGCCTTCCCACTTCAAGTAATGTAACCGAGATGATCCATCACAGGCATGCCCAGGGGCCCATCTCCCTGCTGACTCTCGGTTCTGTGGAGTTGACACTCACCACCACAAACCCCAAATCTTTTTCCCAGTAAGACTGCCATGTTCTTTTAGATCTCTGTCCTCAGGACCCTGCTCCACACCAGAGGTCAGCTAGAAAAGCCCGATGGTGGACTTACACTATGCCAGATCTTACACTGTGCCAGATGCTGTTTCACACAGCCCCTGTGCCACTTGCCTGTCCCTGCTGGGCAGTGTCTGTGTTTCTCACTGCCACCATCCCTTCCCAGTGTTTATCATTGTGAGAGGAAGTGTGACTGAGGTCCCTGTGTCCACAGTGGGTCTCTGGTTGTGGTGTGAGATTTCAAAATGGTGGCTCTGGTGGCTTCATGGAGTTCCTCTACCTTTCCCAACAGACTCTAGCAAGGAGCTGGAAGAGCTGCGGTCCATGTACACACGAGCTCTGGAGTATCTGCAGCAGGAGGTTGAGGAGCGTAAGTGGCCAGCTGCTGTCTGCCCGGTTGCCTTACCTGTTCCTGCATGTCAAACCTCTTCCCAGGCAGGGGTGCCTGCTCTGTGCCCATCCCTGCTCTGTGCCCATCCTAATTGTTCCGTTCCGTTCCGGAAGGTTTCAGCGAGAGCGGAGATCCAAGCTGCCTGATCATGCAGAGCTGGGCTCGGGTGGAGGTGAGCAGAAGGCTGTGGTTAAGTGCTCTGTTCACCATTCATNAAAACTGGGGCAGAGTCTGAGGGTGTGGTCTAGGTGCTGAAGGATTCGTGTTTACCTGGCCTGCTGTGCTTGATTGGTTTTCTTGGTGAAGACATTCTCAGCCAGGAGCTACGTAGCAACAGGGCCTGGATGCTAGCTGTTGACCTACTCACCTCCTCAGCCCTCCCCTCACTGATGCTTGAGGGGGTACTGAGTACCTGCTGTTTGCCAGCACTCTGCAGGTGCTGTGAATGAGCCGGTCTCTGCGTCCTTAAGGCTTTAACCTTGTCCAGAAGATGGATGGTTTGAGCAATAGAGGGCACAGGTGGATGTCCCTGTGACAGGGACACTGAGCTGAGTGAGGAACCCCCTCTTCATCAGCTGATAGAACTATACAGTTCCAATCCTGTTCCATGACGGGAGTCAGGACAATGAAACTAACCTTGTTGGGTAATTCTGTCCGAGATTCTTGTTGAATTTTGAAGGATGAAACAGGCTTCATGCTTAGGTGATGTTACTAGTTCAAATCATGTGACTTTGAAGTGGCCGAACTGGCATTTGCTGCTGGACCAGTATCTTCCTTTGTAATGCTCTCCAAGTAAACATTTGGAGTCAAGTTTACATAAAAAGTAAATGGTGGCCCCTGCCTCATGTTTGCAAGAGCTGTCAGCGGAACCTTTTGTCTTTACTTTGGCACCAGGGCCGCTCTGTGCTGCAGGTTCTATCCAAGCTACCGCAGACCTTTGAGACTCACTGCTGCAGAGAGGCAGCCAGGCTTTAGGCCTGTTAGTGCTGGAGGGAAGCCCGGACTCTTCAGGGACTCGTGTGACACAGTCATGTCTGGATGTTGCTGTGAGAGGATCGGGGCTGGTCCCAGCTAATCTTGCTGATGTATTTTAGGCTCGCCTATGCAATAACATGCAGAAAGCTCGAGAACTCTGGGACAGCATCATGACCAGAGGAAATGCCAAGTATGCCAACATGTGGCTGGAGTATTACAACCTGGAAAGGTGAGTGACCCAGGGGAAAACCTTCCCTCCCAAGATTGAGACTGCGTAGCCCAGGCTGGCCTTGAATTCATGGTGATTCACCTACTCCGCCTCCACAAGTGCCTGCCAAGATGGCAGGCGTGAGCTACGCTGCAACTGTCTTGATCAGCTGTTTGATTCAGTGCATATTGAAAATCCCCAATATTTCTAATGCTGTTTTCCTTTTTAAAATGGTTTGTTTTTCTATTTAGAAAACGTGTGCCCAAATTAAAATAGTTAAAACACATACCGAGGTGTGCAGTAGAGTGCGTGTTGACCATTGCCCTGCCAGCACAGAAGCTTGTCAGGCTGTTTCCAGCGACTCATGCTTTAACAGTGTTTATGTGGGTTATGCCGATTTTACAGTACCAGGAAATAAAAATTATTTATAAGATGACAAATCCATGCATTTAACATAGGTACACCTTTAAAAAAAAAAGAAATTTCTATACTTTTCAAACTTCAGATACTTTGATGACACAGTCTGGCATTAAAAACAACTTTATTCTTCTTTGAAAGGGTCTTACTATGTAGACCAAGCTAGACTCAAACCTGTGGAGATCTACCCGCTCTGTCCCCCGAGCTGCTGGGATTAAAGGCATACAACATCACAATTGGCTTAAAACCTTTTAAATTTTGTTTTCTGTGGGTGGGTGTTTGCCTGAATCTTCATCTGTGTCTCACAATTGTGCCGGAGGCCACAGAGGCCAGAGAGGGCATCAGATCCCCTGGAGCTGGAGTTATAGGTGGCTGTGAGCTGGGGCTGTAACCTGGGTTCTCTGGAAGAGCAGCCGGTGCTCTTAACCACTGAGCCATCTCTATAAACCTGAGCCTGATATATTGTAAATGTATTGTAGTAAGAGACAGCTACCTGGTTCTCATGTTCCTGGTTCTCATGTCTGTCTCTGCTCCCCTCTGCGGTGCTGTAGTTTTTATTGCAGGGTAAAAAGAAGCTGGCCCTGTAGAGATGGGTGCTGTTCTTCCACTACAGCAAACCTCAGCAGGGCCGGATGGAATGTGGTGTCTGGAGCCACGTCAGTAAGCTGCTGTGGTTTCCAGTGTCTGCCTGTCTTTCTGCCCCTTGGCTGGATAGACCTTCGTCCTGATGCTGTAATTTTGTGATGTCCAGTTTTTTCCAATAAGTACCATCCTTCAGTGTGCACAGAGCTCTTCAGTGTGCACAGAGCTCCTGTGTTCTTGCTCTGTTGTTGCACAGCATTAGAGAGGCATGTACCTGCTTTGCATTGAATCTCCGTTGCTTTTCTACCATCCATGCAAATACCAGCGCTGTGGCAAAGCCTCAGAACATTTGGATACTCCATGCAAAGTGTTCTGACGCTGCAGATCTCCTGAGGTCTTGGGTATGTGGATCATAGTCAAAGAACCCCTGCTCTGAAGGTTTTGAGTATACTAATACACACACACACATACACACACACACACACACACACAGATATATACATACATACATACATGCCAGTGTGATTAGCATATCTTAACATGTTAGGGTATAACCTGACTCAGAGCATAGAGTTAAGCCATCTGGATTAGTGGGGTGTACAGAGCCCACTGGTGGACTGCAGAGACTTCTTCAGGAGCTAGGTCTGGGTGCATTCAGTGGATGCCTGGTTCCCTCCCATGTATAAGAAGGCCTGGCTAGAGGCTCTTGTCTGAGGTGCATTTCCAAGGGAGAGCACGTGCAGAAAAGGGTCTCCCCTTGCAACCGCAGAGCCTGTGGCAGGAGAGCAAATGCCCTGGTGCTTCTGAAAGCCACCGTCTTCTCTGTAGTCAGGGCTCTTCCACCTCTGCAGGCAACCNGTCCACGTTCTTTGCTGGGGCTAATGGCAGCTATTTGTTCTCTGCTCTAG
The DNA here is from genome assembly GCA_001675575.1 of Neotoma lepida. Classification (NCBI taxonomy): domain Eukaryota; kingdom Metazoa; phylum Chordata; class Mammalia; order Rodentia; family Cricetidae; genus Neotoma; species Neotoma lepida. Next base: position 1,147,479 of record LZPO01057486.1, read on the forward strand.
GGCCCATGGCGACACGCAGCACTGTCGGAAGGCTCTGCACCGCGCTGTTCAGTGCACGAGCGACTACCCTGAGCATGTCTGTGAAGTGTTGCTCACCATGGAGAGGACAGAAGGTGGGACCCTGCCTCTGCTTCTGGCTTAGAGTGTGGCTCTTTGGCCAGTAGTCTCCAGTGGAAGCTCTGGTCTGTGAGGACAGTTGGCAGCTTGCCTGTGGGAGTGAGTCCTCTGCAGCAGCCCTCAGTCTGCAGTCCCAGGAAGGGCTCACGCACACTTCTGACTGACCTCATCAGTTAGCACCAGTAGCTGTCCTCCCCACCACAACCAAACAGGACTCCTCAGAGATGCCCTGGCCAGGAGGACCCCGCACGGGGACTGCTGCTCTGGTAGTGTCTGCCTGCAAAGGCACTCGGAGAGCAAGACTCGGCAGGATCTTTGGTCCTTCGTGGCGTTTTAGATCCTGGGTGTTGGCTCTAAGCCATAGCAGTAGAACTTGGGGAAATTGTGTGGATTTCTCCATGGCACCTGTCTGGATTAGGGTGTGAGCCTGAGACCTGCCAATTAGGCCCAGAACAGAGACGCTGGCACACTGGAGTAGTTCCCTCGGCTCTTGAGTTTCACATACACTCTGCTTTGGAATGTTTTTATAATCTTTAGTGTTGAGAGCCTGTAAATTGGCTTTTTGTTTTTAAGTCTCTCTTGGGAAGAAGGAGGAGGCACGTAGCAACCCGGAAGCGTTGTTGGAATTACAGACTGGAGTCTGACGGCATGCACTGTCTTAAAGCAAGAGCAGCTGCAGCTCTTGTGGCGGGAGCTGTCTGCTCAGGAGCAGTGGGGTCAGGGAGCGCTGCCACAGCCCAGAGGTGATGAGTCAAAGCTCTACTTTTCTTTTTGTCAGGAACCTTAGAAGACTGGGATGTGGCCATTCAGAAAACCGAAACTCGCTTGGCTCGAGTGAATGAGCAGAGGATGAAGGTGACAGTGATGCTTCCCGAGGGTTTGGGACTGCACTGCTCCACTGCTGTGGGTGCTTTGTCTGCATGAATGTCTGTGCACCGTGTGTAGGCAGTGTCCACAGTGGCCAGAGAGGGTGTCAGATCCCCTGGTACTGGAGTGTCTGTTGTGAGCAGCCATGTGGGTGCTGGGAATTGAACCTGGGTCCTCTGGAAAAGCAACAGGTGCTCTTTATCACAGAGCCATCTCTCCTGTCCCTTCGTAAGACACTGAAAAACATTTGGGTCAGTATTTACACTTACCCGTGCCGTCTTACAGATTCACTTAAAACTTCTACTTAACAAGAATTGACTAAACTATCAAATGCAAGAGCCTCAGAGGGGCTGGTGGACCTCAATCATGGGAGCTGTTGGCACTTGATGGCTACTGGGGAGGGAGCCTCAGTATCCTTCCAGAGTGCAGCCTGGGATAGATTGCCACACTCCTTCCACTGGATGGCCTCTGTAGACAGACCAGTGATACCAGTTAGACTCAATGCTTTAACAGAAAGAGTGAAGTTGAGGGAGAGGTCGTGGCCAGGATCTGAGAGGAATCGGGAGGGAGACTGGGGGAATTTGATCAAAACGTGTTGTATATATGGGTGAGATTCGTGAAGAATCATTTTTTTAAGGAGCCACAGTAAGCCTGTGAGTGGAACATGAACATCTGGCCTGCTTATGGCCTTTGAGGGATTTTCTAAGTTGGAGGTGGGAAGACCATTCACCTACAGGTGACATTTCATGGGCTGGGCTCTGAAGTGAAAGAAAGGAAGCCAGCTAAGCATGGCCTGCGGGCATTAATTCTATTGTCTGTGGCTAAGTTCTGGCCCCACCTCCCCTCAGTAGACCGGCCTGCAGTTGTGAGCTCAGATAAACCTGTTCTCCACATGTGGCTTTGTCGGGGCATTCTGTCCCAGCGACCGACGAAAACCAGGGCAGGGCCCTGGCTTTAGGAATGAGTTTTCTTCTTGGTGTGTAATGATTGTGGATGTTGAAAGTATATGAGTCTCCTCTTCGCCATGGTCTTGTGATCCTGTGTTGCATGAAGAGTGCCTGCCCCTCCAACTCCTTCAGGGTCTTGTCTCCTCACCAGCCAGCCAGCATAACATGGCACCTGGGAATATCCTGCCCTCTTTCCTAGGCTGCAGAGAAGGAAGCAGCTCTTGTACAGCAGGAAGAAGAAAGGGCTGAACAGCGCAAGAAGGTGCGGGCTGAGAAGAAAGCCCTGAAAAAGAAGAAAAAGACCCGAGGTGCAGACAAACGCAAGGCGGACGAGGAGGAGGAGAGAGAATGGGGCGAGGAGGAGGAGGAAGGTAACGTGACTTAGCCGAGGCCTGCGCACGCAGCCCATGGGACTTAGCCGAGGCCTGCACATGCAGTCCATAGACATGTCCCAGAGTGGCCTTGATTTCCTCAGAGTGAGCACACACTGATGTCAGAACTGTGCTGCCCTGGCACAGTCAGGATTCACACCATCGAATCCTCAGCTCTGTTCACCATTTCCATTTCTCTCAATAGTGACTCTGGTAAATCCCAATTGAAAATCAGTGTTCTGTGTAGCTGCCCTGTGTCGTAGTGGTAGAGGCTGTCCAGGCCCAGCCCATTTCTGCTGGTGGGATGCAGAAGGCTCTGTATTGAAAAAGTTTTAGAGACATCCTTTGTACCAAATATTCAGAGTGCGTGTGTTGGGTGGTCTGTCACCTGCAGGCTGCCATACTGCTTCCAGGTTCTGTTCCCCCTGGGTCACTTGGGAATTGTAAGAGAGGGACTCTGGGACTCCTGACTTTTTGTGCAGTTATGACTGGACAGTGGGGATTTACATTCTTGCTTTCATTGACATAGCCAGCGCCTTTGCTGGCTTGTAAAGTGGGCCCACACATTGTGGGGTCTGGTTGGTGTCCCTCTGTGTACACGGTGGAGTTTGTTTATGTTGGGATGTGCTGATGCAGAAGGAGTGCGTAATGCATTAACTGCCTCTGTTCTCTTCTGAATGCCTGCAGAGCAGCCTTGCAAACGCAGACGGCTGGACAACAGCGTGGCCTCTGAAGTGGCTGCAGCCATGGAGGAAGACACGGAACTTGCTGGGAAATGTGTAACCATAGACGTTGCTCCTCCTTCCAAGCAGAAGGAGAAGGCAGCCTCCCTCAAGCTGGACATGCCCAAGGTGGCTCACGACAGCAGTAAGGACAGTGTCACTGTCTTTGTCAGCAACTTGCCCTACAGCATGGACGAGCCAGAGGTGAAGCTCAGGCCACTCTTTGAGGCCTGCGGGGAGGTGGTCCAGATCAGGCCGGTCTTCAGCAACCGCGGGGACTTCAGGGGCTACTGCTACGTGGAGTTTAAAGAGGAGAAGTCAGCCCGTCAGGCCCTGGAGCTCGACAGGAAGAATGTGGAAGGAAGGCCAATGTTTGTCTCCCCTTGTGTGGATAAGAGCAAAAACCCCGATTTTAAGGTATGTTTTTAGGAAGAAGGATGATTTTAAGGTGGGCTGCCAGATGGGCAGTGCTCAGCATGTGGAGTCCACACAGGATCATGTGCTGGCAGCCNCAAGACTTGTCGAGGAGCCCGTCTGCCAGGCTTGGCCACTCGGAGCCTCCTCTTGATTTGGTGGTGGATGTAGTTAGGGTGTGGAAAGATGGCTGCCTTCCTTTGGGTGCTCAAGAGCATGGCCAGAGCAGCTCCACCTGTGCTCAGTGATGGCTATTATTCTGTTTTGTTGTTGTTGGTTTTTTGGCTCTTTTTAGGGGGCCCGCCACCCAGCTTCCAAATAAATTACACACAGAGGCTTATTCTTACTTGTGAATGCCTGGCCTTAGCTTGGCTTAGTTTCTAGCCAGCTTTCCTTAAATTTAAATTAACCCATCTGTCTTTTGCCTCTGACTTTTACCTTTCTCTGTTTTTTGATTCCTTTACTTTCTTACTCCGTGGCTTGCTGTGTAGCTGGGTGGCTGGCCCCTGGAGTCCTCCTCCTCATCTGGCTACTAGATCTTGGATCTTAGCTCTCTCCTCCCAGATTTCTCCTTCTATATATTCTCTCTGCCTGCCAGCCCCACCTGTCCTTTCTCCTGCCTCGCTATTGGCCAGTTCTTTATTAGATCATCAGATGTTTTACACAGGCACAGTAACACAGCTTCACAGAGTTAAACAAATGCAACATGAACAAAAGTAACACACCTTAAAATATTCTACTACAGTTCTGGCCATTTTACAGAGGTGATGTGCCCAGTAGTTTTGTACTTAAGTCTCTGAGACCAGATTGGACTCAGGGCTGTCTGGCTGGGACCCGGGCCTGTGAGTTCCTGGGCACACATGCTGGGGTGTGCCTTCCTGAAGCATGGACTTTGCCTCTCTTGCAGGTGTTCAGATATAGCACCACCCTGGAGAAACACAAACTCTTTATCTCGGGCCTGCCCTTCTCCTGCACCAGAGAGGAACTTGAGGACATTTGTAAGGCTCATGGCACCGTGAAGGACCTCAGGCTGGTTACCAACAGAGCTGGCAAGCCGAAGGTCGGTGGATGCAGACTTTGGGTCTGTTGTTGAGGAGGCCGATGTGGGCTTCCCTGTCCTCTCCTCTCTGTGCCGTTAGATCCTTTGTGTGACACATTTGGGTTCATCTTTCCAGCCCTGACTCTCCCCACATTGGAAAGTTGGAAAGTGTGGTGGAAAGAAGAGGCTGAAGAATTGTGACCGTCTGGGGTCCTGTTTGTGTCTCGTCCACCTCTTGCTGAGCTTACACTGTTTCTGTCCTTGGGGCAAGCGCAGGGGCTTTTCCAGCTTCCAGTCAGTGAGAGCCACAGGGCAAATGGTTAGACTGGGGGTAAATCTGTAGCCAGGATGGTGGCATTAGGGAGGTCACTGCTGATGGGTGCTCACCTACCACAGCTGCTTCCTTCTGCTCTCCTGAAGGAAGCCGGGTCCTTGACATCTGACCCAGCTTTTTTTTTTTTTTTCAGGGCCTGGCCTATGTGGAATATGAAAATGAGTCACAGGCGTCACAGGCAGTAATGAAGATGGATGGCATGACCATCAAAGAGAATGTCATTAAGGTGGCAATCAGTAATCCCCCTCAGCGGAAAGTTCCAGAGAAGCCAGAAATGAGGACCCCTATGGTACCCCGGCAGATGTATGGAGCGTAAGTGTCTACTGCTGTTTTGTGCAGGTCTGTCCTGGCTAGTGCTGGGGTGGGGAGTAAGTCATGTCTGGAGGTCAGTGAGTTAGGTCAGAAAAGCCAGAACCTGCTGCTGAGTGGTCTCTGGTGTCACCTCCTGAGGTGTGCATACAAGTCTCTAAAGGGAAGCGGCCCTGGTGGCATGGTGTGGTGTTTGCCAGTTCACACCTTTTCTTGATGGCACTGGGGATGGAACCCAGGGCCTTGTGAGTGCTAGGCAAGTATTAGGTTTCTAGGGCTACAATAAAGACCATGGGGAAGAAAGGTTTTATGTGGCTCACCACATAAGAGTTAGTCCATTACCAGGAGGCCAGGACAGGAACCTGGAGGCAGATGCCCTGGAGGACCACAGAAAGCTTACTGGCTTTCTCGCCAGGCCTTGCTTAGCCTGCTTTCTTAAAATTTTTTTTTTTTTGCTATTTACATTTATTTTGTGTTACAAGTATCTTGTCTGCTTGTATGTCTATACACTACATGTGTGCAATGCCCACAGACGCCAGAAGAGGGCATCAGATCCTCTGGAACTGGAGTTACAAATGGTTGTTAGCCGCCTTAAGGGTGCTGGGAATTGAACGTGGTCGTCTCCAAGATGTGCTCTTAACCCTTGAGTCATCTCTCCAGCCCCTCACCCTGCCTACCTGCCTGCCTGCTTTCTTTCATTTTTAATATTAGTGTATTTATTTATTTTTACATGTATGAGTGTTTTACCTGCATGAGTGTCTGCCAGAAGAGGGCATTAGAACTGGAATTACAAGTGGTTGTGAGCCACTGCATGGGTGCTGGGAATCAAACCCCAGTCCTGGAAGAACAGCCGGTGCTCTTACTTGCTGAGCCATCTCTCTAGCCCTAGCCTGCTTTCTTACATAACCCAGGACACCCTACCTGCCTGGGGATGGCACCATCCCCGTGAACTGGGCCCTCCTATATTAATAAAAAAAAATTTAAAAATGCTCCACTGACATGCACACAGGCCAGTCTGATGGAGGCGTTTTCTCAGTCGGTGCTCCCTCTTCCCAGATGATTCTAGCATGTGTCAAGTTAACAAAAACTAGCCAGCTATATTCTTAGCTTTTGAGAAGATTTTGAGACAGGGCCTTAGCCTCCTCAGAGCTGGGATCACAGGCATCCAGCTAAGGCTAAGGCAGCGAGTGTGCATGTTACCTTTGTCATCAATCCATGCTTGAAACAGAACTGGAACCGCATGCTTGGCAGGCTGCAGCGGCAGCTGTCACCCCATAGAGGCCNTGCTGTTGTGCTCACTTGATAGAAGGAGCTGACAAGGCCAGGATCTTTGAGGTCTGAGAGATGGCAGCTACTTTTGTCACCTCTGTGACTTGGCATTGGGATGCTCACTGTCAGAGCCGTAGAGAAGGCAGATTGTTCAAGTGTCCCTTGCTTCTGGCTGGAATCCGGGCGGAGGGTGTCCTGTGCTTTCCTTTCCTGGAGGGAGGGTNGAGCTCCCCACATGCATGCTGCAGTCAGAGTTCTTACCGTTCCCATCTTCTGACTTGGCCTGATGATCCCAGCTGTCTCCCAGTCCAGGTGGGGTTATTGAGTGTTAGTTAGTTACTGAGGTTATTGAGGTTATTTAGTTACTGTGCTAACTAAAGGGTGTTTGCTCTTTCTAGGCGTGGGAAAGGAAGGACCCAGCTTTCTCTTCTTCCTCGGGCTCTGCAGCGCCACAGTGCTGCTCCTCAGGCCGAGAACGGCCCTGCTCTGGGGCCGGCTGTCACCACTTCCATAACCACCGAGGCTCCTAAGATGTCCAATGCTGATTTTGCGAAGTTGCTTCTGAGAAAGTGAAGAGGACTCTGAGAGATGGGAAACGCCTTACTGACTCCTTCACGCTGGCCAGGCGGGCCACCGGGGGCCCTGGAGACAGGAGGGCTGGGCACTCACCTGTCTCCCACAGATTCTCCTCTGATGTAGACGGGAAGGAAAAGCCTACACTGAGCATGGTGGCGAGGAGTGTTCCCTCACATTGAGGGCGGAGGCCGATTGCTTTACAGGCTGTCCCAAGGTACTTCAGTGTCTAACAAGGAGGGCCTCAGCTTTTGAGGCCCACTTGTCCTGATACTTTGACCACCTCTGGCCCTTTTTCTACGAACCCCCCCTACCCTCCCTACACCCCCAAGCCCTGCACAGCACGAGTGCCCATCGCTCTTTAAACCTAAAAGATGAAATGGAAGATGCTTGTCACTCAGAATGGCCTATCTAGTAAAGTGCGGGTGGGGGCATCACAGAGAACACATGGGATGGGCTTGTGTCCAAAGAGGCTGTGAGTTTTTTATTATGTATTTGTAATTGACACCTCAGCTGTTTTATGTTCCCTGAAGCGGAATGTCTGCAGTCTTTGTTTATATAGGAATGTGTGTGCCACCTGCTGTGGACCAGTTTCTTTGCCCGGTGACTGGAGACCCATGTCCTCTGTCCAGACACTTGTGTCTAATTGCTATGTCTAGCGCAAAGTCGTCCCCTACTTAGCTTTGTTTATTAAAGTGAAGTTCTCTTACTGAAGCCTTGCACAGTGCTGCTGGGTGTGTGTTCACTTACAGCAAGCGGGTGTGTTTCACATGGATGCACCTGCTTTCCTAAGGAGTGTGTTAACAGCTTGTGCAAGTGAAATCTTGTGTCAGTCTGATTAAACTATTCAGCAGTGACACAGACTTGCGTTGGTGGCAGCCTGGCACTGCTGGGAACATTTTTACCTCTCACCTTGCGTCCTGCAGTTCCTACTTGGAAAGCCCCTTGGCAGGGGCAGGGAGAGCCGTGAGGAAACAACGCACTGTAAAAGTGCTTTGGAGGAAAAACACTAGGGAGCCTGTGTGTGCTGGACATTGCTCCTGTGTCTGTTGTGTGAGTTTCTACACATCAGTCAGCCATGTGCCCAGCCTAAGTTTTAACATTAAAAAAAAAAATCCCTTAAAAAAGTATGAGTTTTGCCTACATTTGTGTATGAGCACCATGTGTATGCCTGGTGCCCACAGAGTTTAGAAGAGGGAGCACATGGAACTGAATAGAGATGGTTGTGAGCCACCATGTGAATGCTGGGAACGGAACCCAGGTCCCCTGCAAGAGCAGCGGCACTTTCCTTCTCAGCCGCTAAGCCCTCTCTCCAGCCCCGTAACAGTGCATCCTGGAGCTCTCAGCACTTAGCTCCTGGCCCTCCGCCCTCGGTTTCTGCCCACCTCTCCTTTCCAGACAGCAGGGGACCCTTCAGCCAACATCTAATGCTGCCCAAGTTCAGCTCCCGTCTGGTAAATGTCGTTTTTTAAAGATGCATCTTCATTGCATAACGCACACAGATCTTTCACTTAGACAACAGCCATGGAGAGCAGGGGCCTTGCTGTGGTGTGGGCTCCTCCTGGGTCTGTGAGGGAGCTGACTAGGCAGTTCAGAGTGTGCACCTGCGTGTGTGCTGAGAAGACAGTGGCCGTGAACTAATCCCACTGGGTTTGTGTGGCTTTCCTGATGGTCTCACAGAAACCATCTGGTTCTCCCTGCTGGCCAGTACTCAGGTATGACTTCATGTTCTCCACAGGGTTCATGACACAGGTGAGTCTTTCCACACGCCAGAAGGGCCCACTGAGGGCATCGGAAAGAACAAGAATCATTTTAAATCTGGGTAAAAACTTAGTGAATTTAGCTCAGGGCAGGCACTCTCTGAAATCTGTTCTCATAGCAAGATACACAATGGCTCAAAACTCCCTTCCTGAATAAGACAACGCAATCAATGTTTATGTAATAAAATACTTTATTAGAACCAGTAATTTGTTAAAATATCTTTCATGTGTATCTAAAGTGCAGGTTCTCACTACAGGTATTTGGAGAAAGGCTTGGGGCTGCACTGCCATGCGGTGGTGTGCAGTGTGACACTGTGCACTGCCATGCGGTGGTGTGCAGTGTGACACTGTGCACT
>LZPO01057486.1:1266662-1277761 GCA_001675575.1 Neotoma lepida
TCCACTGTAAAGTTTTTTCTTTTAAATTTAAAGCTGTCCTGGGAAATCATTATGTTCGATTAGCGAGTTTGGGGGCACTCCTGAATTTGGGGGCACTCCTGAGTTTGGGGGGTACTCCTGAGTTTGGGGGTACCCCTCTCTCCTAAATTTGCACTCCAGGCTAGCATCTCGCTCACCCAGCTCAGTGTGTGAGTTGATGTCTTAGGGCAGTTTCTGTTGCTGATCACTCCTTGCGGAGGTCTGGTGAGTGGCAGGAGAGGAGATTTTAGGGGCTCACCCTCAGCCAAGGCACAGAACAGTGAGATCCATAACCCTGTTCAATGGTAACAGTGACAGGTGGGTAAGAATGCTTCCTCTGCAAACATGAGAATCGGAGTTCACATACTCAGCACCCATGTAGGAAGCTGGGCAAGGTTGCTGTGCCTGTAACTCCAACACTGGGGGACAGAGACAGGTGGGTCCTGAGAGTGCACTGGCTGGCCCTGCCTGTGCAAACCAGTAACCCTCTAATTTGGTGAGAGACCCTCCTCACAAGGAAATAAAGTGGGAGGTGATAGAAGAAGAAACTTGGGGTCCTGCTCAGGCTTCCTCACACGCATGTTCAGGGTTGCACACCACACAGTGCAATAGCTTGGATACTAGCGGATTTGCTGGGGCTCCACCACGGGCTGTGCACTACTGTTCTGCGGTCTGTTTTCCTTCTTTTACATCCTAACACCCACCCTGTGAAGTACGTACTGTCACTGCNTCACTTGGGGACACTGACACAGAATCTAAGTTCTCCCAGGGGCTATGCGGCAGAACCGGCCTTAATACCATCTGGTATCACCACGCTCTGAATCTGGCTTTGGGGCTCCANTCCTGTCTTCTCCATCTTTTAGTTGTGTGTTGTTGGGGAGCTTGCTTGGCCTCCTGGGCTTCAGTTTTCTCTCCTTAGGGGGTCATCAGGGCTTTTGGGAGGCTGAGGATGAGTGAGGGGTGGGGAGGAACGTGAAGGTCCAACAGTGAGGGTCCCAGTGTTTCAAGGGTTTTCATTCCTGGCTCCAGACCCAAGAGGCCTTGGAAACCTGAACCAACAGAGGAGTCAAAGCCAGGACTCTTGGCAGGAGGGCAAGGGAGCAGAGAGAGGGACAAAGGTTCCTCTGTCAGCCACTCGGGGCCCGTAGGGAGGCCTGATGGAAGAACTGTGAGTGTTCCAAAGAACAAGACTCCTGCCCAGAGGCAGGCTGGCAGTGTGGCCTGCCAGGGACTGCTCCTGGGCCAGGCTGGAAGATTCCTCTGGACTCTTCTTGAAGGGCTTGGGAAGTGACTCCTTCCTCCCTCCACCCCACACCCAGGGCTATCGCTATTTTATTTTAGAGCCAGATAAAAATGGCGTGCAACTTCAAGTTGGCGGCTTCTAGGAGTCCTCAGTACAGCAGGTCACCTCCAGACCACNGTCCCTCTCTGTGTACTCAGGCTCCAGCCTCAGGCTCAGGGATGACACTGGTTACCTGCCCTCTCAGAAGCTGCCTCTCTAGCTCCTGCGCTGCTCTCTGAACCCCCACCATCCAGCTGTNTCCATAGGGTTGCCTAGGGCCCAGGGATCCATCACCAGTGTGCTGCAGCTCTCCTGCTCTCTGCAGCNGCCCAAGACGCAGTGGATAAATGTGGAAACTGAGGGCCAGAAGTGGGCTAGCTCTCGCAACCAGAGAGAGAGAGAGCAGATGTTTCCATGACTGGTGCTGTAGGTGTGGCCGGGCTGGGGGAGGACCACTTGGCACTGGAGGATGCTCTTCCCATAGTTTAAAACATGGCATGGTTCTGCCAAGGAGGGCCAGCCCTGGTTCCTCATTACAAAAGCTCCCCAGGGACTGGGAGGAGAGCTCAGTGGCAGAGTGCTTACCTAGCAGGCCCAAAGCCCTGAGTTCCATCTCAGGCACCACATAGCAACAAAAAAATGAAAAAAAAAAAAGGATAACACAAAGGAAAACTTAAAGCAACAAACAAACTCTGGTAAGACGGAGTGCAGGGCTAAGGATTCAATTGTAACATTGTGACACACATGACAAGACTGCTTACAATACAGTAACACTAATAGACTAGGCAGAGATCAAGCTCCCGTCCAGGCCCATCCAGGGTAAAGTCCCAACAGTAAGAAATCGGAAGGAAGCCAAGACTCACCCCCAGGGCACTGGTTATCGCCAAGACTCACCCCCAGGGCACTGGTTATCGCCAAGACTCACCCCCAGGGCACTGGTTATCGAGCAGCCGGTAAACCTAACAGTGAAATACCTTACAGCTATTAAGAAGGAGGGGCTGTGTTTTACCATCTCACAAATCTACTATTGGGTAAGGAAGTTGCATGTATCTTTTATCTTCTCTTTTATACAAAGTGTGTGTGGGTGGTGGTGGTGGTGGTGGTGGTGGAGGAAGAGGAGGAGGAGGAGAAGAAGGAATCAGGGAAAACCTTTGTAATTACTCTGAGGCTTCAGAATGACACCCAGTAACCTAGCCTAGGAGCTGGGTGCTCTGGGATCAGATGGACGGTGCTGTGAAGAGGTTGACCCTTTTGTTCTAACTCTTTATAGTTTTACATGGTTTGAGCATCTCTAATTGGGTAGAGTTGTGAGGTCGAGCTTGCGTTGTGANTGGAGACCCTCCCAGGGAACATCAACAGCAAATGTTTTTCTTTGAGTGTGTGTAGCAAACTCCCAGGCCTGTGGTCTCTGTTACCTGCCAGGACAAGCCTGGGATTTCGAATTACCTCCACTTGGTTCTAGCTCTTTTCGGTGTCACAGAGGAAGGGTCTTTGTGGGCTTATGTAGGAATCACTCCTTCATGTAGTTCCCTATCCTCCTGGCAGCTGCNATGGGCATCTGGTGGCCTCCTGTGGGCCAAGTTGACATCTCAGCACAGATCTGATGCCTCCTTCCCACGGCAATCTTGAGACCCAAGCCCTTAGTAAGTGCTTTCATAAGAACGATGTGTCCTCCTGGCCCTCCTCAGTGCTCACTTCCAATGGCCAGTGGAGGCTTCTAGAGAAGTCGGTGACCCCAAGCTCATTCCAGAAAGGTCTGATATGTCTTAATCCTTCTTGTCTCTGCCAGGACTTTCCCAAACACTGTCCCCCACTCTGTCACCAAATGGCNTGCATTGAGTAATGCCTCTTCTGAAAGAGGCTGCAGGTCAGGGCAGAGCCCTGGCCTTATGTGCAAAAGGCCCCAGGGTCCATCTCCAGCATTGCATAAGTCAACGAATAACAAACAGACCACAGCTTTTCTGTGACTTCACCCAAAACCCTAGATGAGCTCCCATGGGCTCCTCCTCTGCCCAGCACAGGGGCTNCTCAGTTGCTGGTGGCTCCAACCTCCCAGGCCAAAGCCCTCTCCCACTCCTGCGTGGGTCTTGGCTCTCTTCTCTGATCTTGCAGCCTGTCCCTTAGTCCCTCTCCCTCTGGTGTCTCTCTCTTTCTCTGCCTTCGTCTTTCTTGTCTTGGTGTCTTGCCTCTTACTCCTAAGTTTTCTCCATNAGTCTCCCCCCTCATCTTTCTGTCCCTACGGCGGTGTCACTGGTCACCTCCTTGCTCCAAACTTCTTTTAGCTCCTTGGTGTCNGCTCCTGACTGTGGTCTCCAGTTCCACCAGGCTCCTGCCCTGCAGGAGTCTGAAGCAGGGAGGACTGGTCCTCCACTTCTCTGGAGCCAAGGGCAGGCCAGCCTTGAGGACAGTGGCCAGTGCAGGCACCACGCACCAGGTAGGGGTACATCTGAGGTTCTGCAACTGTCTGTCCTGTGTACCGTGATGCCTTAGGGATGAGGGGCTCTGTTTTCATGTTGCAGTGGGCCTGTCCGTGACTCAGCTGGCTGTGTGGAGGTTATGACTTTCTTTGTGGAAGCTGACTCCCCTTGAGACTCATGAGGAGCCAGACTGGGCAGCCTCTTGGTCACCTCACAGCAGGGGGCTCACTGGACTCCTCCCAGTGACACAGATGAAATAAGTGTAGATCCAGAGAGGCCAAGTCACTTGCTCAAGGGCCCACAGCTTGTGGACCAGGTGGAATAAAACCGATTCTGAAGGGTGAGGGGTTCAGCAGCACCTGCTAGAGTTGTCATANNAGCCAGCGAGGTCATCTGCTTGCCTGTGAGCCACGATCTGGTCTGTACAACTAGAANGCAGAGGCAAGGAAGAGCTCCTTCTGTGCAGAGTCAACAGCGATGAAGGTCCTGGGTGTCTCCTCANCAGGTGCCCAGATGTGGCTGCCTTGGTCAGTAGTTCTCCGAGTCTTAGTTTCTTTAGCTCTCAGGTGTGGATCACAGTCCCTGCCTCTTGGATTATTACTGGAATGTTAATGACTCAGGAGGAGAACTTGGCTGGAAAATGAGGCTAGAGAGGGAATGAAGTACACAGTGTGGGAGTGGGAATAACAGGTGTAAGTTGGGACTGTCCGTGGCAAGCAAGTACTCTGCGGGGAAGCCACAAACCTTGTTAAGTTCTCATGGTAAACCATATTAATAACCAAGGAAAGCAGGGACCACAGGGTTGGCCCAGGCTGTCTCCCACCAGCACAGGTTGTCAAAAGTGTCCCACTCGTGGATGCTGACGTCATCAGGACATCAGCACTGAGAAGCAGAGGGATGCTGTTCTGACACTCTTGGGAATATTCTAGAAGTTTCTTTCAGTTTTAAGCCAGCCANACATATCCCTGTTGGACTGAACAGTTAACCTTCCCTGGTACATCCAGGGGAAATGGCTTTGTTGAACTGCTGTTTGGAACCTTGTCACCAACTCAGTATGGTCAGTCTCTCCTGAGATACCCCTAGCTGGGTATGGTTAGGTCCTCAGGAGCCCTGTCCCATAGCTTGGGCAAAAGGGTTCTGATCTTAACANCAGTAAAATCCACCTCACTGTGGNTTGGACTGTTCAGGGCCAAGACCATGTGACCTGGAAGCTGGCATCTCTTCCCTGGCCAGGAGCCTTGGAGGTGGAGGCAAGGCCCCTGTGAGCAGTTCCGGCCCTGTCGTCTGGTCTGTTTCCTTCTCAGACCTGGCTCATAGTNTGTTCCTTCCAGGTCCCCTTCCTGCTTTCACTCTTAATTTTAATTTATGTTCCTCATATACAAACTTCTCCTTTGAACTCTCACCCTCTTCTGAACCGAGCCAGTACCCCAGCAAACTGACACATGGGAACCATCCCAACCCTGCTGTGCACCCCTCCCTCACCCTGCCTCCTGAGGGCTCAGGGTGGGCCAGCTGGCTGGGGGCGGGTTAAGAAGGGTGCTGAGGAAGTGCTAGCTAAGGTCAAAGAGGGGAAGTGGTAAGTGCCAGGATGGGGAGGTGTCGGGTGTGTTCTGGGTGGATCCAGGGACCTGAACCAGGCCATTCAAGTTCAGTTAGTAAACAGAGAAGAGTTTTCAATGACTCAGGAGTCTTACTACAAGTTCTGCTGGTTGGCGACTCAAACTGCTAACTGACTCCCCAATCACCTCTCTGCAAACTACCAGCCAAAGGTTGTGTGTTAAACTGACCCGTTCCAAAGGTGGGGTGACCAGCAGGGACACTGAATCCTGTGTTCTGAGATACCCTTCAGTTCTTGCAAAGTACAGACGATCATACCACACTCTGCACGTGAGGCTGTACGAGGTCCTAAGTAGACTCACTCTGCAGATGTGAGGGTTGGTTCTATGATGCAGAATCATAGAACCAATGTCACTCAACTGACACAGAATCAGAAGGCCAAGTTGCAGCTAGATAAGGTTTTTTTTGTGTGGTTGTTTTGTTTTTATTATTCTTTTTGGAGGTATGATCTCTCTCCAGAAGGCTTGGATGACCATGCATGGTTTATGAGCTAGAGACAGGGTCCGGGGATTCATGCATGGTTNGCAAGCACTCTGTCAGCTGAACTACACCCCCAGTTGGGTCAGATTTGCTGCCATCAAATGAGGCTAGAACTCACGACACTGAGCCTGGTGACACCCTTCTTCTCTAAGATAAAGGTGGCAGGCTTTCACCCCAAAGCTCTTTGACAATGACTCTTAGGAGTCTTGAATTCCCTTTGGTCCGCAGCCAGCATTTTGTTCTCTGACGGTGTCAGAGCAGGGTGAGGGGGCCATTTCCCTGGCCAGACCCCTCCCAGGTCAATGTGTGGGCTTTGCCTTGGAAGACGTAATGGAGTGGTGATGGAGGGGGTGGCAGACTGCCCCTGTCCCTCCTCCCCAGAGCCTGGGAACAGGGTGGGACCTCACACTCCACCATCCTGGCAGCAGTGACAACCCATTTGTCACTGCCTGGGCCAAGGCCAGGGAATTCTCATGAGCTGGACTGTAGCTGGGTTGCCTGAGACAGGTCAGGGCCCTGGGTTCTCGCACGTTCCATTGGGCTATATGGGTTTCTGCAGCCTTCTACTTGCCTTGGAGCCCTGTTTGGAGACAGCCCTATGAAGAGATGGGTAAGTGGGGGTCACTGGAGGTTCTTGAGCTGTTGGAGGCATGCTGCAATGGCACATAGACCAAGGCCAGCCTGGGAACAAGACAGCACCCAACAGATGAGCCATAGAACATGGCTAGTGGACAGTTGTTATCACTGATTTTGTAGGTCTTAAAAGTCAGGCTGCCCTCATTAAAATCCCACTGCTGGCCCTTCCTGGCTCTGGGGTCTTGGGCCAGGGCCATTTCTGCTTGGTGCCTCAGTTTCCCCTTCAGCCTCCTTTCTTCCAGTGCAGACCCCACCATCCACCTGGCACACCTTTTTAGAAACATAGACACCCTCTATTTGTGAGTATCCGTGGCTCCCTATTGCCCGCATGATACAGTGGTGGTCTGGTGGGCATTGTACTGTGAGTTCCTCTGCCCTCTGCCTTCACTCTGGCCATGTTACTAGGCCTCTGTGACCTGTTCACAGCACCCTCCCTTGGGGTATCTTCTCCATCCATCTGGCAAACGATTAACACCCTCCAGAGATCAGTTCAAATGTCACCTCCCCTAGAAGCTTGACCTTGTCCCCAGCCTTCTGCTCCTTGCTTTGTGCAGAGCCAGGACTCACAAACATGGTGGCCAGCGGGTTCAGACAGGAGTCCTGGAGAACCAGCGTGCAGACATTTTTCACTCGTGCAGAACCCCACACCTTCTTGCGACAGAGGCAGGCGGGCAGGACTTGGTTCTTCTCTCTTCCCCTCCCTTGCTCTTCCTTCCACAATGGTGGAGATGCAGAGCACATGGAGTCNTAAATTGCAGCTTACTTAGTACCCCTGAATTGAGGAACAGTTGGAAGAAGTGGGGGCTGTGGCCAGCTCCACCCCAACAGTAGAGGCCAGAGATGGCAGTTGGCTGGAGGTCTGGACTTGGGGCAACATCCTGTGACCCTGACCATGCCATTTGTCCCTGAGGGTGGAGCCTGGGTCATCTCACGCCAAAGCGTCTGGCAGCCAGGTGCTCACTTGGAGCTTTTCCGTGGGTGTTGGACCTGTTCCTGCCTCCACACCTTTGTACTTCCTATCCCCACTTCCCAGAATGCTCTTCTACCACATGGCTCCCATCCCTGAGCTCATGTCTCCACTCAGATGTCAGCTCCTCAGAGAGGCTTCCCTGAAGGCACTGTCCCAGCNCGAGTCAGCATTAGACCCTGGCCTCCTCTCTCAGTTTGTTCACAGCTGCTGTTGTTCTTATTCAGATGTGCAGCATTTGTGCGATGCTTCCAGGGGTCAGTGCCCTTCATCCTGCGGACACCCCACGGGGCAGGAGCTTCCCTCTCTCTTGGTCTTCAGGTGCAGAAGCTGAGGTTCTGAGAGGTGTGGGGCTGGTCCAGGTGACAGAGCAGAACTGGGACTGAACCCCAGGCAGTGTGTCTTTGAGGTGTTTGCCCTGTCACACATCCCCTCTGGTATCTGCCACTCATACGCCTTCCCAAGGGTAGCCATGTTCTAGTCTGTTCTGGTGCACAACAGATGTTTGGTGAGTGAATGTTTTCTGGGAGGGTGGAGGGAGCAGANGGTCCTCAGAGCCCAGCCCAAGGTCAGTGTCATTGTGTTGGAAGTGTCTCCATCTTTGGGATGCTTGAGCTTGTCTGAGTGAGGCTCACTCTGGCCCCCAGGAGGACCTCTGCCTCTTGACCCCTCCCTGGCACAGGTGATAAATGGAGCTTTGTCCTTTACCACCACCTGGGGTCCTGCCAAGCCCACTGCCTGCCATGCAGGAGCCAGGNGTCCCTGGAACACGGTGGCCACTGTTGTGCAGCCAACAAGGGCCCCTAGCGCGTGCTTTGACCAGACTGCTCAGGCAGCTGGAGAGGACTGGATGAGGAGGAGACTCTGGACCCTAAAGCAGTGAGCTCCCAAGGAGCTGGTAGGAAATATGTGGCAGCTGCCCCATGGGTGACAACCCTTTGCTGTCAAAGCTACACAGTGCTGGGACATGGCTGTCCTTGTCTCATTGTCCACAGCCTGTTGAGATGAGCAATAGAGATGAGGAGCCTGAGGCCCAGAGAGGTGAAGCAACCTGTTCACTGTCACACAGCCCACCTGAAAGGGCTAAGNCTGGAATGCTTCGGATTCCTGGGAAACTNGGGGGAGGAGTCAACCACAGTGTGGGAACACCCATTCTGCCCACTCACCCATTGCTGGACAACTCAAGGAAGCTCATTCTGTGTAAATTTTAGTTTTTCAGCTTTGAAGTGGGAATAAGGGCTAGTGATGTTGATGGAGACCCACAGAGGCTGTCTGCTTTACTGAGCCACTACCTGGCTATTTTCCCTAATTGAACTGTGTGTNTAAAAGGGGAAGCTGAGTCACAGGTTCAGGATGGGTAGCCTGGTCAGCCTCCCCTTATCACTATGGAGAGCAGACTTGCAGCCAGCACAATGGCCCAATCTGTGTTCTGTGTGCTGAGGATTTACTGCCTACTCTCACCATTCTTTCCTGCCATACTCATGGGTACCCTCAGAGGGATAGGGGATGCGAACCCCGTTTACAGGGTCAGCTCAGAGAGCAGAGGTGGTTAGTCTACACCGAGAGCTCCAGATAACCTCTGACCCACCTAGTGTGACTGGCTCCCAGCTACAGACTCCCGGCCACCNCTGCAGCTAGGAATGCATGTTCTAGTTAGCCAGAGCCCAGTCTTGTAGTTGGCAAATTAATTTTGAACTTCACTGGCCTAAAGCCATTGTAGCCTCAGAGGATCCCCCTGCAAAATCCTTTCCTCTGCACCCTCTCATTGCTTGCAAATATTTTATTATTTATGTCATGAATGATTGACTAACATTTCTGAGAGNCAAAGTGACTTGCCTAGGATCACACGGCAGGGAGAGAGCCATATGCTCTTTTTAGGAGCCATAGCACTTTATAGCAATTTATTGGGGATAGACACTTGGCCCAAATATAGTATCAAGCTGGACAAGAGCCTATGAAATCATTGAGACTCCAAGGAGTCAGGCATACTTGTGGTTGTTTTTTCTTTTTTCTTTTTTTGAGCCAGGGTCTTGTTAAGCGGCCTAGACTCTACCACACCCAGCTAAGTTATTTCTAAGGACATTTACTAAGTAAGGCCAAGGATAGAGAAGAGGAAACCCTATAAAATGGCTGCAAGCATGGCCACTCCCACAGTCTGGGCTAGATGCTTAGATAGTGCCTCTCAGTATTCCAGCACATAGTAGGCATGCACTATAATGGAGGTAGTAGGGCGATTGGTACTCATATTGAATCCTGACTTTCTGGGCTCCAGTGAGTGGCCCAGGGTTGGGGGAGTGGGCTCTGAGCAGGGCTAAGGGACTTGATAAGGTGTCCTCATTCCTATGGTAGATGAGTGAGGAAAGCGTGGGGTTAAACTTTGGGACCCCGGAAGAGCCCAGCCTGCAGATTCACTCTCTTGTCTCCTGCTGGCAGGTTGTGGGAGCTACCTGCTAGTGTCAGGGAATTCTGCCTCCAGCCCAGACTGAGCAGCCCCCACCATGAGTATCCTCCCATGCATGATGCTTTGCAGTCACACTGTGTGCCCCACTCAGGGAGGCTTTTATTTAGATGGAGGGGTCTCAGTGGTAGTCCTTGGCTGGTCTAGAACTCTCTATACAGCCTGGGCTGGCCTCGAACACGCGGTGATCCCCCTGCCTCTGCCTCTTGAGCTGGGATTACAGCTGTGTACTTCCATGCCTATCTGAGAGGCCTCTTGTAGATTCATCCAGGACACCCTTGGGGGTAAATGCAGGAAGATAATGGGTCAAAGACCCAGCACTCTGAGGAAGGCTCATAGAGTGAGTCACAGATACTCTAGTGGAAAGCCAGGCGGTGGTGTTNTGTTTGGGGGATCCCCCTTCTGTGTCCACCAGACACTAGAGGTGTTCTGGGGTCTGCTGGCCCTCTGAGCATATGGGCTTCTTACTTCTGCCAACCCTCACAGAGTCCTGAGGCATAGTACCCTCCAAGCAGAGAGGCCTGTCTCCAGGCTCTGGTGTGGTGACTCAGAGAGAACTAGTGCGGGGGCGTGGGACCAGAGAGGAAACTCTCCCTGACAGAACTAATTCTGGCCAGGGCTGGGAGCCAGGCCTGTGGCTGGAACATCTGTGCGATTTCCCAACACCTGGGGCCCCATGCACCGAAGCCCCTAAGTGATTCTAGAACCGTCCACAAGAGCTGAGAGGCCCCCTTCTCTGCTCTGAGTAAATGGGACTAACCCTCAAAGACATTCCAGTCTGGGGTTCTACANGCTGGGGAGACTGGGAAGGAGATGGTGTGTGAGCCTGTGCTGGTCACGTGGCCTCTCTGAACCTGTGTGTGCAAATCTATGACACAAGATAAGGCTTCCCACTAAAGCATAAGATGTATGAGGTTCTAGGTCCCAGGCTCTGGGTACACGGTGCACATGATAGCCCAACTCTCCAGTTCTGTGACTTAGAGAGAGTCAGCCACCCTCCTCGGACCTCAGTTCGAGCCCAGAAAACCTCCGAGGGACTTCTCAGTTCCTAAAAGCCCTTCGGAGGCTGAGAGAACTAGAGATGTGGCTGAGCCATCACCCAGCTGGACTGTCAGCTGGGGCAGTGGGAGATGGGGACAGGAACCAGAGCAAACATACAGGCCATTTAGAGATGGGGAAGGGTGTCCAGTTTCCTCCTGGGCTCCCACGCCCACGCCCACTGCC
>LZPO01057486.1:1290113-1302922 GCA_001675575.1 Neotoma lepida
TAGTGAGCTTTGTGATCAGAGAGACTGTCTCCTCTGACATTGCCCCCGCCCTCCACAGGCACCTACCTACACGAGCACATGTACACGCACATATGACAGACAAAGGAATACACAGCAAAGACATGAAATGACAAAGGGGAGGTGGCTGACTTACCGCCTTGGCCTTGCTCAGATGATGANGAGGAAGTGGCTGGTCTCATTGTTGCCAAGCAATGCCTCAGCACCTGTCCATCGAGGTCTTTAGCCTGTGACCCTGTCTTCCCTTGCAGAGATGGACTACGACACTTACTCTTACAACTATTCCAGCAGTTACAATGAGGAGTACCCTGACGGCTTCGACCCCATTGTGGATTTGGAGGAGGTGGATCCGCTGGAGGCCAAGGTGGTGGCCCGTGTCTTCTTGGTGGTGATCTACAGCGTGGTGTGCTTCCTTGGGATCCTAGGCAATGGCCTGGTGATTGTCATTGCCACACTCAAGATGAAGAAGACCGTGAACACTGTGTGGTTCGTCAACCTGGCAGTGGCTGATTTCCTGTTCAACATCTTCCTGCCGATCCACATCACCTACACTGCCATGGACTACCACTGGGTGTTCGGGAAGGCCATGTGCAAGATCAGCAGCTTTTTGCTCAGCTACAACATGTACACCAGCGTTTTCCTGCTCACGGTCATTAGCTTTGACCGCTGCATCTCCGTGCTGCTTCCTGTCTGGTCCCAGAACCACCGCAGTGTCCGGCTGGCCTATGTGACCTGTGTGGTGGTCTGGGTCCTGGCTTTCTTCTTGAGTTCCCCATCTCTTGTCTTCCGGGACACGAGCAATGTGCACGGGAAAATAACCTGCTTCAACAACTTCAGCTTGTCTGCCCCTGAGTCTTCCCCACACTCCACTCACTCCCGAATGGATCCTGTAGGGTTCAGTAGACACATGGTGGTCACCATCACCCGCTTTCTTTGTGGTTTCCTGGTCCCCGTCTGTATCATCACAGCCTGTTATCTCACCATTGTCTTCAAGCTGCAACGCAACCGCCTCGCCAAGACCAAGAAGCCCTTCAAGATCATCATCACCATCATCGTCACCTTCTTCCTGTGCTGGTGCCCCTACCACACACTCTACCTGCTAGAGCTGCACCACACGGCTGTACCGGGCTCTGTCTTCAGCCTGGGATTGCCCCTGGCCACCGCCATTGCCATCGCCAACAGCTGCATGAATCCCATTCTGTATGTCTTCATGGGGCATGACTTCAAGAAATTCAAAGTGACTCTTCTCTCCCGCTTGGTCAATGCCCTGAGTGAGGACACAGGACCCTCCTCCTACCCCAGTCACAGAAGCTTCACCAAGATGTCCTCATTGAATGAGAAGCCTTCAGTGAATGAGAAGGAGACCATCGCACTCTGAACCTTACTTGGGAATGCCCCCATGGGTGCTGCAGCCCAGGGACACCCAGGACTTATCTCCTGAAGTGGGAGACATGGTAGGAGCCTTTCTGGTATGTTCCAGTGTCCACTACATTTTGTACAAGGTGACTCATGTTTTGAGTGGGATTCCAGAGTATGGACACTCTTCCAGCGACATGGAAGGCAGATCAGTGCGAACCTCTGGAGCNGGAGGAGTAGGGGACCAGCTTCGACTGACTCAGAAAAGGGCAGAGTTCTCCAAAGCCAAGACCTGAACTGTGGTCAACATTTAGGCACAAGATTTCCCTATGTGTGTTGCACAGTCTCTAGTGTGGGTGAGGAAGTCAGAGCAAACCCATTGCAGACCTGTTACAGCCACACGACAGTCAAGCCAGCAAGCCCACCCCCACCCCTCCCCACCCCCATCATCCTCCAAGACCTTGACTTTGGGTTTTAGATGAGCTTGGAAGACCAGGACCAAAGGGGTTGCATGGAACCCTGCAAGGGCAAGGTGGGCTGTGGGTGGTGGTGGTGGTGGTGGTGAAGAAATGGAGAAGGAAAGCAGAAACCCCAAAGGATATGGGCGCAGAACTTCTCAGCAGCGCGCCACAGGGAGACGGTGCTCTAGGTTGTGGGTGCCTGGGGTTCAGGTGGTGGCAGCCCTTTGCTTCGGTGCCTATNCACACCTGGCATTGTAACCTGAGGCTGGGGCGGGGACTTCTTCACAGAAGTTGTTCACTCCATCCAAGGGTCTCTTCTNTCCTTCCCTAATCCTATCGACTCTGGCTGGAAGGTCTTAGAGTACACACACCTTCCTGNCTGGAGGGTGGAGGGGTCCTCTCCCCCGCCCATCCCCTTTAAGCTTTCCTAGATACCGGTCTAGCATGGAGTTTTGAGACTCCAGCCTCAGAGCATCTCCCAAAGGCTGTCTCTAGGGGTTCGGCTGTGAAGTTGCCTAACTAATCTGATTCCCCCTTGAATCACACTTCCCAGGTGAGGTATCTCGGCCCTGTGGGCAGCCTATGGGCGGGTTTCCCTCTCCAAATCAGACACTTTCTCCTGGCAGGGAAGCCAAGGCTTGTAGAAGGAAAATGACTCACCCAACACCACACACTCCTAGTCAGTGACAAAGACCTGAGCCCAGCTCTGCCTGGCTGACTTCACTTCGTCTCTGGGGATTTGACAGCCTGCTTTGTTTGACATTTATTCCCCATGCATGTGAAGTGTTTCACACGGATCTTCTCATTTATTCTTCACAGAAACCCCGAGTTAGGTCCTTATACAGAAGAAGAATCAGAGGCTCAGAGAGGTTAAGTAAGTGGCCCAAGGGGACCCAGTTGGATGCTGGCAGACTGGATTTGAACCTCAGTTTCCTTGTCTCCAAAGAGGATGTAGAGTTAGGAAGGAGCTTGGGGCTTTCGCTTTTAGCCGTAAATACTGGCTCTTCAGTGGATCTGTGTGAACGTCTTTAATAAATAGTCTTTATGAAGCTGTTGATTTCCGAGTAACCCAACATGCAAAGAAAATCCGCTTGATCTCCAGCCCCCACATCCCCTGGCTCCCGTCACACACACCNTCAAGTCTGCTGGGCAAGCATAGGGAGGAGTCTGGCAGGGGAAGCCCTTCAGGGTCCAAGGCCTCCCAGCTCAGTGTCTACCTTCAGTTAGTTCTCTTCCAAGCCACTTCTCTGTCAGGATGTCATATGCAGATGTATGTCCTCTGGCCTGGCCAGTTCCTGAACTTTAGGCTGCTTGGACTCACACTTCATCAGGGGACAGGCTGTTCCTCCCTTGTTGGGTCTTGAGATGAGGCAGTTCTGAACTGATCCAAGCTGGAACCTCTGATTGCTTCAGAGGGCCTGAACTTACAGGGAGTGTGAGAAAGAGAGAGGTTCAAAAATAGAGTTTTGTTCCCGTTGTCCTCCCCAGGGCCACGGATGTGCCCTGGTATGGGATGCCATGGTATGGGATTCATCATGTCACAGAGACACTTGTCCATGACTAGGGCCTCATGGCCCCTTGGACAGTACACTTCCTGGACATGAGGGTTGGCCAGGTCAGGCAAGGGACCAGGAAATCTTGTTGCCATTGGAAAAGCTGACACTTGTCAGAGCCCACCCTCTTCCTCCAGGCTGTCATAACATGCCAGTTCATGCAAAGCACTAAGTGAAACCTTCAGTCTTGTCCTTGTGGCTTCTCACAGCAACCCCCATCTCCCAGGACCTATGTGTAATCCTTGCAGCTGGCAGACCTCTGTGTCCGGCTAAAGACTGATGGGCAGCACCTTCTCTGGGGCTGGGACCCAGCCAAGTGCCTCATTGATGTCTCCTGGGTGGGTGANGGGCTGAGGGAACATGGGAGCAAGACAGGATGTGGAGGGACAAGAAGGGAGGACCATTGGAGTGTGGGGGAGGGGAGCAGAGCGTGCTGGAGAGGAGAGGGCCCCATGCTTCTGAGCATCCAGATGCCAAGGAGCATTCCAATCTATGCCTGGACCCGGAGACGGAGGACACTGTCCTTTCGGGTCATGCAGAAAGTGACGTCAGAGCCACACGGCTAGGTAGTGATGTGGGGTGTGTAGGGCCGGGTGGTGCTTGGGACCAACTCTGCTGCCTAAGACCCCCCCACACACCCTTATCAGCCCGTGGAAGTAAGATGGGAGGGAAGGAAGGGGAAGATGGGGAGAGAAGAGGAGGAGGGAAGAGAAGGAAAATGGAGTAATGCTACCTCAACCTCGGAACCTCCACCTCCCCTGAGCCCCCTTCTTCCCATTAGGCAAACTCTCTGGGAACATGCTCATCCCCTGGGCTTCCCTGTTTAGAGAGGGACCTGAGAGGTCTGTGGTTCTGGGGGTTCAGATGGAGCTGTCTACTCTTGTGGAGAGAGCCACTGTGAAGTGTGATGCTTGTCACAGAGGGCCTAGGGACACGTCCTTGGGAAGAGACTTGTGTTGCCCTGGGGAGAGCAGGTCGGTGTTGAGATGGTGGGAGGTGCCTGACTGCTCTAGGCGGGACTGCAGGAATATCAGTGCTGAGGAGGAAGGGAGCAATGGTCTGAGGGATAGACCACAGTACAGTAAGAAGGAGGTGGACAGAGGAAGGACCAGGGTTGGGGAGGCACAGGTGAGGACTGATCTACTCAGACCTTCATGTGGAATCCCTCCCCTTCTCTGCACTGGAGAGAGGAAGCCAGGAGGCTCAGCCTCAGCAGGAGCCNCAGAGGTCTCTGGACTGGGAAAGCTGGAGAGAGTGGAGGGCTTGAGAGGTATTTAAAAGCTCTGAGCTTTCTCAGGGGAGTGGTTAAGCGGGAAGCCAACCCTGGGCCCATCTGTGCGGCACAGAGGTCCTGTTGCATTCGTTTGTTGATGGAAATTAATTGTAAATATTATTCAAATGTACCTCCCAGTGCACAATTATACTTCTCAGGGGAGTTCTCTAAGTACATCGGGAAACTCTGTAAATAATACATACATTAGTCCGTGTGCACAGTGGTGAGCTAATGCTGCTGTGGCGGTGGCGGCTGGGGGAATTACTCCGAGCGCTTGGGCTGGAGGTTAGCCTTGGACAACCAGATCTGTCTCCCCCAGAGGATGGGCACAACCTGAGGCATGCCACCCTGGTCCCTGGCNAGGTGGGGATACNGCTGGTAGGGGAGGAAGACACACAGGTCTGGAGTATGCCCACCTGGGCTGGATGGCTCCACAGCGGCTGTAGTCACAGTGTGACTACTTGGGTGTGTTCCAGTTTGGGGCAAGCACTTCTGTCTCACAGTCTCACTGAATCTTCATGGAAAGACCGTGGAGATTTTGTCCTAAGACCTAGTGCCATGTCCACAGATGGATGAAGAAGTTGAGAGATTCCGACAGGGGAGGTGAACTGTGCAAGGCTGCACGGTTAGTGAGAGCTCAGAGCCAAGCTCTGTCTGTCTGTCTGGAAAGATCTTGCTTTCCCCAGAAGTTACTTGGTCAGGCTCTGTTNCTCGCCCAGCAACTTTTGAGGTGGGGTGATGGTGAGTCTGAGGGACTGCCTTGACCTTGGAGGGGAGGCCATGACATTTACAGGGCTTGTCAGTTCCTCTCGGCCTCTGGGTTTAGGAGTTGGGAAGAGACACTGCTTCAAGTCCATCCCTAGTTCCCAGATCATGAAACTGAACAGGATGCAAACAGTTTTGGGACCCCACCCCCCGAACCCCCACCTCAATGACANTGGTATGAGCATGCTCCTGGGAGTCACTTTTAAAATGTCAGCTTGGATACCTGGGGGTTCATCAAGCTGCCCTCTTCATGGCTAAGCTTTGAGTACCAGCTTCGGTGACCATCTGCCCAGGGTCGAGCAGAATCCTGGCTGAAGTAGAGTCAAGTCTTGGCAAAACCCACTTTGGAGCAGAAACAAGACAATAAGATATCTTCACCATTGCTCTGGATGTGGGTGAGGGTATCTTCTGGACTGGGAGGTAATGGCAGGGGCATCTCCATATAATAAAACCCCAGGCTGTACATCTGAGGGGAATGTGTTGTGGAAAAAAAAAAAGACAGATCTTTTAGAAGTAACCCGTGGNGTCCTCAGGGGTGACCTTCCCTCCACACCCCTGCAGATGGCAGTGGGGAGAAGCAGGCATGGAGCTTTGTAGACAGCGGGGAATGGTCCTGGCAGAATCCACCCAGGGAATGAATCCTCACAGACAGCCAGGCTTAAAGGCCTCTGGTGGCTGTGACTTGGAAGAGAGGCTCCTTACTCAGCCTGCGTGGGCTGGAATCCCACCCGCACTGTGCACAGCGATTAGGGGCCTTGGTAGAGGTTTTGAAACATCTCTGAAAAATCTTCCTTTCCGGTATGGATGGTTTGTAGTTCTGAGGTGCTGCAAGGCTATAGGAGACCCCTGTACAAGTACTTGGCCCTCATTCNTANGGACCAACATCAAGCCCCTCACTGGCCCAGACCACTCACTCACAATTNTCCATCATAGAACACACTCAGCTAAAGCCTTTGCTGCCATGGCTCACAGAGCCTTGGAGAGCCAGCCACCAACTTCTTCCCCACAACATCAATTGCTGGTCAGCTGGCTAGCCTCGCTGGCTCTCAAAACCAAACCAAAGCAAACAGGTAGCCACCATCACCAATCTTCAGGATGTTCTTTGGGGCGGCCCTGCCTCTGGTACTGGGTTTATNTGTGTACTCCTCCAGTCCCTCAGATGTCACCTTCTGCTGGGCATGGCAGGCCCACTTGTAATCCAGGGATCCAAAAGCTGAGGCAGGAGGATTGGGAATTTGAAGCTCGCCCAACTACAGGATGAGATCTTACCTCAAAAAGAAAAGTCCAAACCAAACCATCAAGTCACTCCCTCAGCAGAGACATGGCCTCCTCTGAGGCAATCTGACCGCTGCTCAGGGTCACAGATGAGATCTCATTTTTCTGTAGCATGGTCATCAAAATCACTATATTTGTTTATGTATTTAGTTGTCTCCTGTCTGTCCCCTGTTGGGAGAGGATCTCCATCAGGGCAGGGGACCCGTGTGTCCCACTCGCCCTGTGCTGCCACAGCAGAGCTCAGCTTGGAAGAGCCGCTTGCTTATTGCCTACACTGAAGTCTTAGGATNTGGTCCCTTCCCCTCGGTCCCCTGTTGTTGTAATCTCACAACACCCCCAAGGACTTCCCTTTGTGTGACATGTGGAGAGGGTAGACCAGATCACTGCATGAAACGGAGGAGCTGTGGCTCTTCCTGAGGCCACTGGGAACCAACGGGGCAGAGCAGGTTTCTATTAACAGCTTCTGCTTCTCCCAGGCCTTCTTTCCTGGCTGATTTATTGCAGCTTGGGGAAAAACAGATACCTCCACCCCAGCTCCACACCCTCCTCATTGTTTTCCATGTCCTCCAGACCAGCATTCTGTGAAAGGCTTGGCAGGCATGGCTGTGACCACAGACTTCCTGTGTTTATCCTTCCGCTTGGAAATCGTGAAAGAATCAGCNGGGCATTGAGTCTGTGCTGGCCGTGGATGGGGTCCCCTGACGCCCTGAGGTTCTGCAACCCAGAT
The DNA here is from genome assembly GCA_001675575.1 of Neotoma lepida. Lineage (NCBI taxonomy): Eukaryota > Metazoa > Chordata > Mammalia > Rodentia > Cricetidae > Neotoma > Neotoma lepida. The sequence goes on from LZPO01057486.1 coordinate 1,297,542, forward strand.
GCACTGAGAGAGACAGGCATAGGCTTCTCTGTGTCCTGGTTTCCACTGCACAGATGTTTGGCATCCTACAGCAAGCATCTGGATAGCTGAATGACTTTCCGATTTGACTCCAGATGTTGAAGGAGGCAGGAAAGGGGACTCGAGGCCTAAGTGTTTGGATGAAGCATGGATGGCTCTCGGTCAGCAGCAGGTGTTTACAATATAAAGCTCTGGCTGTCGGCCTCACTGGGAAGAACTGACTCAGGATGGGCTTTCAGGTAGGATGAGAAGAGGCCAGAGACAACGGCACAACATCTGCCCTAGGTCACGGTCTTTAGGAGCCTCNGCTTTAGGGATGAGAAAAATGACACAGATCCACACAGACGCCCATCCGTTGGTTTGTGTTGAGTTCTTGCTAGGCTCTGGGGACTCAGCACCATTCCTAGTTTCATGAGTCAGTTGTGCCGGGTGCTGGCTGTAGNNGAGCTGGAATCCAAGCTGGTGTTCGTGAGGAGCCATGCCTTTCTCTGTCACTACACATTCTGCTTCCTGTTAAGTAAGTCAGATCCCAAGGAATCAGGGCAGACTGGGGAGAAAGGCTGGGTGTTGAGTTGGAGAGAGAAGACTTAATTCTTAAAAGGGAGTGGAATGGAAAGTGATTCTGGAATCCAACATANGTCTGCCAGCAACTCCCCTCTAGCCCTGAGTCTCCGAATAGGAAGGGGTCTGACCCAGCAGCTCTTCCCTCCTCAAGCCCTGTGAGTGACTGCTNNAGGCAGGAACTGAGGTANCCTGAGGGAAAACAAGTGTGAACTCCCTGGTCCCTTTCCACTCTCACCATAGGGACTACCAGCTTCCCAGTCTGTTGGACTCAAATGCCACTGGTTTCGATGAGCTGGAGAGATGGCTCAGTGGTTAAGAGCACTTGTTCTTGCAGAGGACCCAGGTTCAATTCCAGGCATCTACATAGTGAGTCATAACTGTCCACACAGTTCTAGGGAATCCTGTTGAGGGTTGGGCAAATCCAAGGCTTTTCCCCAAGGCCCTCACGTGTAGAGAAGGAACCAGGAATGTGCTTGGCAGAACTGGCAATGGCCTGGGGCTAGAGCCTTGCAGGGGCTGNGGCTTCTGACCCTGAGAATTCAACTCTTGCTGCCATATGGGGCGACAGTATCAGTCCCAAGGCTACTGTGTGCTCGGTCTATAATGTTCTTGGGATACTGGGTTCTTTCTCCTTGTGCAATATTGCTCGATTAGCTCCCTGCTGACTTCTTCCCACTGTATGATAGTTTCTGATGACTCTGTCCCATGTCTCCCCTGGAAATAGTATATGAGGTGCTTTACTTCTTAATAAACTTGTTTGCATGAGCCATCAGCTTGTGTGAAACTTCTTGATGCCAAACTTTATCTTCTCATCTCCTGGCTACCTCCCACTTAGGACCCGCTCTGTCGGTAAAGAATGGCCTGCTGCTCCTTTTTGACTTCCACAGGCACCAGACACATAGGGTGCACAGACACACATGTGAACAAAAAACATTCATACATANAGAATTGAAAAACATCACTGGTTTCTTTTCAACCAGCGACCCTGTTATAAATCTCATGTTATTTCCCTAGACTCTTCCTGGGTATAAACATCTCTTCAAACAGTTTGTTCTACAACCAATGTCAGCTATGTGAAGGCTTTTATGGCCATCTGGTCTAGCCCTGCCCAGCCCTGCCTATGTTGTCTATACCCGTTGGTCCCACAACCCATCAGTACTAAGATGAGCCAGACTGGGTCATTCTTTCAATGGCTTGTCCTTGTCCTTGTGTTTTGGCTGCAATAGATGTGTGAGCAAATCCCTGACAAGGAAGGAAGGATTCTTCTGGTTCACANTCCCAGACTATGAGCCACCATGGCATCGGGTCACACTGCTTTCTAGTCAGGAAGCACTGGTACTCAGCCCAGCCCCATTTCTCTTTTTAATGAAGTCTGGGACTTTGTCTCCAAGCTGNTTCTAGACCCTGTCAAGTTGACAACCAACAATTAACCATCACATACTCGTGTGCGCTTGTGAAGCAGATGAAGAATATCAGTAGATTTTCTGTTTTTTGGAGACAGAGTTTCTCTGCATAGTCCTGGCTCTCCTGGAACTTGCTCTGTAGACCAGGCTGGGCTGGAACTCAGAGATCTGCCTGCCTCTGCCTCTGNGTGCTGGTATTAAATACATGCACCTCTATGTCCAGGGTGGGTTTCCTTGGAAACTCCCCCACAGACATACCCAGAACCTTTCAGGAGATTCCAAATCCAGTCAAGCTGACAACAAAGACACCAGCAGGTCCAGGCCACTTAGCTTTCAGGTGTCAGCCTTATCTCTGGGTCCCAGCTCCACTTTGGGGGTGGGGAGCCAGTGTGAGGGGTCAGACTGAAGAGCTCTTTGGAAGCTTTCAGAGGTAAGCAGCTTGGAAATGGGAGGACTGCCAAGAAGAAGCTGACCACACAGTGTCTGGAATCTGGCCCATCTGGTGAGCCAAACAACTCTCCAAGCCTGAGCTCTCTACCCATATGATTGGGACTCCAAAAAGCCTTGTAGGATTGTGTGTACATTCAACCAAAATAAGCCATGGGCAGCATCTGTCCTGAGGCTTACAATTGTGTGTTTGGAAGCTTGCTTGCTTGGCCGGGGTGGGGTGTGTGTGTGTGGGGGGGTGTCTCTGCAGGTGTCATACAGGGAAACAAACCATGAAAAGAGATAAGAATGAAAACCCGGTCCAGATTGACTTCGTCAACCTGGATCAGACTTTGGGGAGTCTAATAACAGGTAGTTTATTCCCAATGTATTTAAGCCCAGTATGATTTGGAAAATGTTCCCTGGTGTAATACAATCCCTATTGCACAAGGAATCATAATTATATTGAAACTCAACTCAGGGTACATGTCATTTCTTGCAAGAAGATGGGTTCTAGAGATACACTAACTGTACCAGCTTAAGGGCCTAAGGGTCTGGCCTGGTCTAGGTCATATAGATAGCACAGAGGTCATTTGGGCTATTAGCCACCTCTGGTCCTTGTTGGGGGAATTTGGAGGAGCCTCTGGCTATCAGGGTCATCTAGATTACTAGCCACCTCCGTCTTGGTTGTAAGAGCTTAGTATGGACTGGCCCAACAGGTATGGACTGGCCCAACAGGTAACACAGATCACCACCAGGCTGTTAATGGTTTCCAATTCTCAGCTTTCTGGATGGAAGAACAGGTTTTTCATCTTTCCCATTGGAAAGGCAATCCTGCGTGCTTACCATTCCTGGTTTCTCTGGAGATCTGTAGCTGCAAGGCTTGGTGCTCTGCTCCCAATACTTGTTCTTGCTGTTGTAATGGTNTGTGCCTTTTGCATAGACTGTGTTTGCTGTGCAGTCTCTGGGGTCACTCCTAACCCAGGCTATTGATTTGGGAAGTGCGGACATCTGCTCACATATGTATTAAGCCTACAGGAGCCATGCTTCTTTAGTGTGTCGAGAGAAGAAAATATAATGTTCCTCACCTTGACTGGCGGAAAACAAACAACAGGAGATGGAATATCATGACTAAGCTTCAGGCCCATCATGGGTTCAGTGGGATCCTACTCCAAACCCACANGTTGNCATCCTTTGTCCCTGCAGCTCAGCATCTCTTTGTAGTTGGTTTTCATAGAAATCAAGTTAAAGGAGGTCCTTGAGGTGGCCCTAATCCAATGTGACTAATGCCCCATGAGAAGGGAAGAATTGGANCACAGGTCTAGAGGAAACAAGAGAAGATGGCTGTTCACCTGCAGGTGGGAAGAGAAGACACCTCACCGTAGGAAGAAGGAACCAACCCTGCAGACAGGAGGCTCAAGTGGGCTTCTGGCCTCCTACACTGTGAGCACAGCCTGCATTGCCCACGGCTCTGTCATCAGCCCCAGCAAAGGNATCCAGCCCAGTCNTAAAATTTCNATCTGAGTGACANCTGGATGTCCCCCAAGGTGCTTCCTCTGGATGATCACACTCTTTTCTGGGACCACACACTCCTTATTTCTGGGATGTCACTGTCCTCTCTCTGTTTTCTAGGCGCAGAGGGAGTGGTAATGGGTACAGTGTGACACTCCTAGGGAAGCATGTGAGTTGAGCGTTTACTCTCCTGGGTGTGTGACACATCACCTGTGGGCACATGACAGTGGGTAGAGGGAGCCTGTTCTGATGTGGCAGACTAGCCTGGGGTCCCCCAAATGTCAAAACTGACATCTCCGCCTCACACACCCCGTCTTGTTTTTATTAGAATGCTGGACACAGATCTGCCTGGATTTTCCCTCAGGACTGTCTCACTGGCTCCCACCACACATTAGGCCACATGGATCCAGTGCTGGGACGTGGGTGGAACTCCAGAGAACCTTCCTGCTCTTGGAGAAGCCAAGCCCAGACTTGAGGGCTCTCTCCTGCTCGCAACTCCCTCTCCTTCCCTCCTTCCTCCATGCCTGCCTCTCCTCTCCTTCCTCCATGCCTGCCCCTGCGGCTTTACCATTCCCCTTTTAATTCTCTTGTGAGGGTCAGTCTACATCAACAGCTTGTTGGGATCTTGAGTCACTATGGGAGACTCACCTCCAGGGACAAGTCTAAAGGATGTCTCCAGAAAGGTTTAACTGGAGAGGAAGACACACCCAGAATGTGGACAGGACCACTCCAGGGGTTGAGTAAAAGTGAAAAACTGAGCTGAGCCCTAGCCTTCCCCTCTCTCTGCTTCCTGACTGTGGACGCAGTGTGGCGGGCTCTTGGCACCCTAATTTCTCTGCCAGGATGNATTATATCCTCAAACCGTGAGCCAGAATAGACCCTTCCATCCTTCCATCCTTCCATGCTTCTGTGACAGCAACAAGAAGAGCACCACCCACCTAATACACCCAGGCTAGCCTGGAGAAGCAGAGTGAAGTTGGTGTCCCTGATCTGGAAGAATCCAGGGATGGGCTTTTCGAGCCTTACCCTGCACGTGTTGAAAATAAAAGATGTCTGGGGTGCATCTCAGTGGTAGAGCACTTGCCTAGCAGCCATGGGGTGTAGTTGTGTTGTTTTTTTAACTCTTTTGCTCTTTGGAGGGCCCGCTACCCAGCTCCCAACGAAATCACACACAGAGGCTTATTATTACTTATAAATACCCGGCCTAAACTTGGCTTGCTTCTTGGCAGCTTTTTTAAAAATTATCCTGTCTACCTTTTGCTTCTGGGCTTTTTCCTTTTCTTACTTCTGTATATTTTACTTTCACTCTTAGTCCATGGCTGGCTGTGTGACTATGTGGCTGTGTGACTATGTGACTGTGTGACTGTGTGACTGGGTGACTGGGTGACTGGGTGACTGTGTGACTGGGTGACTGTGTGGCTGTGTGACTGTGTGGTTGGGTGACTGTGTGACTGTGTG
>LZPO01057486.1:1310828-1320828 GCA_001675575.1 Neotoma lepida
GGTAGCCCAGGCTGGCCTCGAACTCACAGAGANGCATCTGCCTCTGCCTCCCGAGTGCTGGGATTAAAGGTGCACCACCACCACCCAGCTAAAGGTTTATTTATTTTATGTTGCTCTGTGCTTTGCCTGCATGCATGCACACCAGGTGAGCTGATGAGGTGATTGAAGAGTGTGTCAGATCCCTTGAAACCAGAAGGACAGATGGTTGGGAGCCACCACATGGGAGCTGGGAAGTGAACCCAGGTTCTCTGCAAGAACAGCAAGCTCCCTTAACCACTGAGCCATCCCTCCAGCCCCGTTATTGGCTAGTTTTAAAAGGATAGGCACAAAGGAAGTGAACAAAAGGGGGAGTGGCNAGCTGCTGAGGCCACANAGTTCTGGGGATGCAGGGAGGAGTTACTTTGCTTGAAGAAAAGTTTTGCCCTGGAGGAGATATGAAAAGATACNCACCAAAGTTTCACGAGGTGGGAGACACATGAAATATTAGCCCTGGACTGCGAGCTACCTCCCATAGGAACAAAACATTTCTTACCCGTGGGAGCACTACTTTTTAATGGTCTAAAGTAATAGAATACTAATGCACACAAAGAAGCCAGACTCCTTGAATCGTTCTGTTGATGGGAAAGTCTAGAGAAGACAAAACTGTGTAAGTGGATTTCTCTGCCACGCCCTCCTGCAGTGATGCCACCATGGCCAGAAGTCCGAAGCCCACGGGGCTGCCTAATCCTGGGACTCTTCTAGAACCCNCAGCCAAAGACACCTTCTAACTTTATAAATTAAGCAGATCAGGTGTTTATTGTAGCAACACNAAGCTGACTAAGACAAGTAAGTGTAAAATACCTTTCAAAACAGCTGGTGGAAAATGTAACCCAGGGTGGAGATGGCAGTCCCGTAGCAGCTGCAGCCATCAATGCTTCAGAGGGTCAGGTCCCCTTGCATGTCTCTCATTTTCTAGACACAGAGTCACATTCCTAAGGCTGAGCCACAGGGAACTGACAACTGGGTCCTGATGGTCACACCAGCAAAGCGACAGCAGGGTCCATTTCCTTCCCCCAGGACCCCACTTTCAAGCCCTTTCAAGCCCCAAGTCCATCAGGCTTGCCTTCCTAGGACTTGAGAATCAGGTCAATGGGAGAAATGAGAAAAAGTTGTAACACCTGAGGGCCTGGCTTCTCTTTGGGAATTAGCTAATAATTACAGAATCCATGCATTTAATTAGGCAGGAAACAGGCCCTGATAACAATAATTAGCATTTAAATGTCGCACTTTAACACAAACTTGCATTAAAGGCGTGTTTGTTAATTAGACACTTTCCACAGTCCAGGGAGGCAAGGGATGGGCTGGTCGTTGCTCCAGGGTAGCCTAGGAAGGCCAGGAAGTGGGTGTAGTTTNCCCGCCTCAGGCTTCTCCAGCCTCGGGTCATTCAGCTGGGGTGAGGAGGGGGGTGAGGGGGACGGACAGTGCTGATGCTTTAGGGGAAGTAGGTGTGACCAGCCCTTCCCCTCTCCGACCCTTTAGTTCTTCAGGGGTTGCTTGGTTTCTGTGACTCCACGCCTATACAAGACCCCTTCTTTGTCTATGAATACACCCAATCCTGAGGGCTCACCTAGCCCAACACCCAGGATTTACAGAGGGGGGGTACCGAGCTCAGGAGACAGCAGGGCCGTGTGATATTTCTGAACCACANCGCCCCTGACTAGAGAGTGGGCGAAATGTTGAGGGTGAAGGAGGAGCAGCTGGAAAGACACAGGTTCAGCTGTAAAAGGGATGCCTGGATCTGAGCAGCCGGCNTCTGGTGGTTTGAATGAGAAATGTCTCCCATAATCTCAGACATTTGAAGCCTAGGTTCCCAGTTGGTGGTGCTGTTTNGGGAGTTTTAGGCGATGCCATCTTGCTGGAGGAAGTAGTCACTGGNGGCAGGTGTGCTGTTGGTTTTTTCTTTTTCAGCTTGACACAAACCAAGCAAATCTGGGAAGGAATTTTAATTGAGAAAATGCCTCCATCACTTCTGCCTGTAGGAAAGCTCGTAGGGCATTTTCTTAATTAGTGATTGATGGGGGAGGGCCCAGCCCATGGTGGGTGGGGCCAGCCCTGGGCTGCTGGTCCTGGGTTCTATAGGAAAGCAGGCTAAGCAACCATGGGGAGCAAGTCAGTAAGCAGCACCCCTCCACAGCCTCTGCATCAGCTCCTGCCTCCAGGTTCCTGCCCTGCTTGAGTTCCTCTCCTGACTTCCATCAGTGAGGAACTATGGTGTGGAAGTGTAAGCCAAACAAACCCTTCCCTCCCCAACTTGCTTTGGTCATGGTGTTTTGTCACAGCAATAGAAACCTTGACTAGGACACGCTCTTCACCTACTGAGACCCGATCATTCATCTTTGAGATGAATCTTGATTTAAGAATCTGAGTAGGGAGCTGGAGTCTGATGAGAGTCTAATGACCCCTCAACCCTTGCTTCCGTGAGGGAACGCCCACAGGCCGGATAGCTAGTGGGTAGTCACAGCTGCTCTGGTTAAGATGGTGATGCCCAGTGGACAGTGTCCACCTCACTGAGTGTGGGCAGGGACTTCAGTGGGATCCATGACGAAGAATATGATACTTGCAAAGACGGTTTGAAGTCATTCAACAGCTGCAACCCTCAGAAGCCAGCAATGGGAAATCCAGAAAATGCAGGCAATCTGAGCAAGTGTGACATCCAGGCTTGTATGCTACTGTGTGCAAAATACCTGGCTTCATAGGATGTGCAAAGGGACAGGAGAGGACAGCACATTCAGAGGGGAAGAAGTCACCTCTGAAGACTCCATCCATTCATCCATCCATCCACTCATTCGTCCATTCAGTGATTCTCCCATCCATTCATTCATCCATTCATTTATCATCCAGTGATTTTCCCATCCATTCATTCATCCATGACTCATTCACACTCTCATCCATCCATCCTCTGCATCGCTTCATTTGCTGGTTCACCCACTTCTTGGCAGTTTACTGGTTCATCTGTGCATTCATCACCACCGCCCTGCCCACTCCTCACCAGGGAGCTTCATTTGCCCAGTGCACCCTACAAACGCTTCCAGGCCCGTATCAGTTACTTTTCTGTTGCTGTGACCAAGGAAGGGAACTTACAGATGAGCTTATTTGGGCTTGTGGTTTCAGAGGGATAAGAGTCCATCATTGCAGGGAAGTTGGCAGCAGGTGGCAGATGTGGTGGCCGGAGCAGGAAGCTGAGAACTCACATCCTCAACCACAAAGCACAAAGCAGAGAAAACAAANTGGCACAAAGACTTTTTAATCTCCAAGTCCACCGTCTCAGATAGGTTTCTATTGCTGTGATAAACACNATGCCCAAAAGCAACTAGGGAAAGAAAGGNTTAACTCAGCATACAGTTCCACACCACAGTCTATCATCAAAGGAAGTCAGAATAGGAACTCAAACAGTTCAGGAGGAACCTGGAGGCAGCAGCTGATGCAGAGGCTGTGGAGGGGTGCCNCTTACTGGCTTGTTCCTTATGGCTGACTCAGCCTGTTTTCTCATAGAACCCAGGACCACCAGCCCAGGGATGGCACCACCCACAATGGGCTGGGCCATTCCACATCAATCACTAATTAAGAAAGTGCCCTACAGCCTGGTTTTAAGGAGGCATTTTCTCATTTGAGGTTCCCTCCTTTCAGATAACTCTAGCTTGTGTCAAGTTGACATAAAACTAGCTGGGACAGATAGGAAACAAAGCTACAAATTATGAATTTGTAAGATGGAGTTTTAATNAAACTCACTAGANGCCAGACATGCCTCCCCTCCCTCTGCTTGCTTAAACATCTCCTGGGTACACCCAAGGGTGGGGAGCTCTATAAAAGAGGCCACAGTCAACATTGGAAACAGATTCCCACTGTTTTTTTTTGTTTGTTTGTTTGTTTTGTTTTTCGAGACAGGGTTTCTCTGTGTAGCTTTGCGCCTTTCCTGGAACTCACTCGGTAGCCCAGGCTGGCCTGGAACTCACAGAGATCCGCCTGCCTCTGCCTCCCGAGTGCTGGGATTAAAGGCGTGCGCCACCACCGCCCGGCTGATTCCCACTGTTTTAACAAGGAGAGTCTAATGCCTAATTGAGGCCCCAAGGGATAGATTTTCACTTTTGGTTTGTTGAGACAGGGTCTCATGTAGCTCAGGCTAGCCTTGAAATCACAACAGCTCAGGATGACCTTGAACTCCTGCTCCTCCTGCCTCCTGGATGCTGGGATTACAGATGTGCACCACCACACCTGGTTTATATGGTGCTGGGGATGAACCAGGTGCTCTACCCACTGAGCTACATCCTCAGCCCGTTGGTGGATTGGAAGACTACACATAATTTTTTTTTTCTGGAAAGACAATTCATGGCTTTGGCTCAACACCTCCCTTCCCAGTCTTCCACATATGCTAGCTGGGCGTCTGTGGTTTTATACTTCCTTTTTTATACCCCACCCCAAATTAGTCCTGTGCCCTCATTTATCATCAGGAAAAGGTCTCGGACCANGCCTTCCTCTCTGGCTCATTCTTCTCTATGGATTGTGGGAAGGGGTGTGGGTAGTTCCAGCGGAGAAAAAGAGTTGCAGAAAACCTATAAGCCACAGAAACCAAGGTCCTTTCTTGNCTGGCAGTTGTCATGGGAACCCGTAAGCCATCCATGCAGCTAAGAACTGGGAGGCATCTGCATGGCCACCCCTGAGCCCACTGCACTTCCGAGTGGCTTGTGTCCATATCATTTCACCTGTATGTTCCCTGCACTGTGGGGTGAAATGCGACATTCCTTGTCTCTACCCACTAACAAGCCAGCAACACCCCCAGCTGTGGGAAAACCCCAAAACACCTCCAGACATTGCTAAATGCCCTTGTGTGGGAAGTTGGGGTGTCATTGTGTGAATCTGGGAACCACAGCTTTGAGTGGCTTCTCATTTACCAATCTGAGTCCTAGCGGTCTAGGCAACCCCAGAAAGCCCAGCCGTGCGTGTGCCTGGTGTCTCCGCCTCTCCTCCTTGGTAGACAGTCACCCTCAGCTTCCCTCCCCAGTATCCTGTCGGATCCACGGCTTCCGTCTTCATCCTGACCTCATATCTGCCCCACACCTACCATCCAGCACATGACTACAAAAGTAGGTTCTTAAACCTACACAGATGTCTCAGTGTTCTGTTGCTGTGAGGAGACACCATGACCAAGGCAAGTCTGAAGAAAGAAAGCTTTTAGCCGGGAGCTTGATTATNGTTTCGTTAGTCTGTTATCATCATGGCAGGATGGCAGCAGGCAGAGAGCTACATCCACAAACAGAAAGAGACGCTGGGCCTGGCTTGGGATTTTGAGACCTCAAAGCCCACCCCCAGTGACATACTTCTTCCAACAAGTCCACACCTCCTAATCCTTCTAATCTTTTCAAATACGCCACTCCCCCCTGACTAAGCATTCAAATATATGAGCCTAAGGGGGCCATTCTCATTCTAACCCCCACACCAGACTTCCTGGGTTCAAAGTCCTCTTCCACCTTCTTCAAGCTGTGCAACCTTGGCCACATAACCTCCCCTCTCTGAGCCTTAGTATCTTGACATAAAATGGGGAGGATAAGCATTCCTTCCTCACAGGGGTCTGGGAGGGACTTTGGCCCTTTCTCTGGCCAGTGTCCAGCAGATGGATCTTTCCATCCTCAGGCCTCAAATGCTTGAGCCCTAGCGGGTGTGGGATGTGACACAGTGGGCACATCGTTCTCCATCAGGCGAGTGCTTGTCACTGTCTGCGTCAGGAGACATCTGTAAAGGAAGGAGGAAGGCTGGGTTTTCAGACTCACAGAGTTCACAGCTTGGGGAGGCACGTGACACATGCATATGCATGCACACACAAACATACAGACAGCCATATGCACGCATATGGGCACACATGAGCATACCCCCATGCACACACACGCATGTGCAAACACACATATACACACATACACATTATCAATGCAAAAACACAGCTTTCACGTCAGAAGAAGAGAGGGTTTGTTCTGGAGACCTAACCTGTGGCCTGGGAACACAGGTTAGGTCTCCCCAGATTCCATGTCCCAACATGGAAATGTCCCGTTTCATGAAGTTTTCATAGCAACAGAAAAAGCCAGTCACGGATGAAGACACTTTTCAAATACAGGGTTGGAGGAGCCTTGGCTGCAGGGCTCGGGTGCTTTCTGATGACATGCTTAGCTCCTGGGTGGGTGGAAGCTAAGTTAAAACATTCCAGAAGGCATCACCTGTGAGTCATAGGACATAGTCCAACAGAGGCAGCTAAGGAACGTCTATTCAGGGGCCTGAAGACAGCCCAGAGTAACCTGTAATNGGGCCCTGGACCTGCAACATTCCCACCTCTCGACATTGCTGTTCTGATGAGTCCACCTGCCTCTGCAGACACAGCTTTCCAGGAAGTCTCATGCACAATACACACAAACACATGCCTGGGAGTCTAACATGACCACATNTACTGTGACATCCAGAGGCGTGCTCAGGGTGGCTGAGGAGAAGCTGAACACGGTCTGTGTGGTCAGGTTGCCTAGGAGAAGAAGCCTGAATGGAGTCCTAAAGACGTTTAGCCATTAGCCACTCCTTGGGAGGAGCGGGAGGCAAGCAGCCTCCCCACCCCCACCATCTACTTCTGTCCTGTAGCATTGACCAGTTTCCATGTGACATCACTGCTTGTGAACTTGGGAGATGTGCACAGCTGGTTCTTGGGGACTAGGATGAGGGGCTACATCACACTGTTAGCTTTGGGGGTTCAAGTGTGGGGGAGTGAGAGCAAGAGACATCTCAGTGTTTATGGGGGACAGATGCCAGGCAGCCAAGGGCGATCTCAGGCCTGCCCTGATTGCTGACTGTGGCTTCTCTCAGGAGCTTTATTGAAACACCACTCCTTCGGGAGTTTCTGGGCACCCATTATGTGCGGGACGTCAAGCGGAGTGATGGTCATAGTCGCATAGTCGTCAGTGCCGTGCCTGAGTATTTTAGACATCCATGTGCTCTTTAATACACAACATTGGCAAGCTCGTAGGATCCCCCCACCCCCCACACTCCATGCTCTTGTCGCTGTGGTCCTTAGAGCAGGAAGCTTTGGGACCTTGGGCTCAATCTTTTGCAAAATTGGCTTCAGAAGATCTGATCAGCAGTCACATCGTTTCAGGAAGCCTGGGCGGCCANAATGACGGGCTGAGTGCCCACCTTGGGCCTCACGAGAGACTCCTCCCTCCAGCCCTTTACTTTGGGACTCATGGTCACCCACGAGCGTTCCGTTAGGACGCTCTGCAGATTGTTCATCCCCTGCGGTCTAGTAGCCAATGCCTCTGAACGCCCCAAAGTCATTTTCATCAANGAGTTCCCTCCCTCAAGACCTGCTCATGTCAATCAGAAACAGGGCTGTGCAGCCTGCTGGAACATGTGACNACTTTTGAGATGAGAGCCAAGGCAGGGGTGGGGCGGGGTGGGGAAACCCCTCACCATTCCCTCCTCCTCCATGTTCGGAGGGGCGCCCTCCTCTCCAGGTATCTCCCCTGAATGTTGGCAGATCAGAGGCTGCAAATCCGAAGGAGGCAGTAAACTGGCAAAGACGGTGAATAGGTAGACGCGGTGCTGTGTGCACCTCACCCTGCGCGTCAATGCCTTTTGGAAAGAGGTGGGATGTGTTTCCTTGTCCCCACAAACAGCTNTCTGCCCTTCATCCCCATGCCTCCCATATCCCTCTGAATCTTGAGCACCAGCCTAGAAGGGGACCCAATCTGTCTCNCTGGAAGGGAATGCACCTGGACAGATATGTTCTTTGGAGACTGTCATTTACAGCTGCACAAGTGCTCATGCATTCAGAGTGAGAAACAACGCCAGAGCGATGATTTAAGGCTCTCCCCCCCATCTCCCACCCTCCCTCCCTCCCTCTGTCTCTGTCTTTGTCTCTCTCTCTCTGTCTCTGCTCCCTCTCCTCTCTCCCAGTACACCCTTTGCCTCTTACACCTTCCAAATGGGCTCTCACGGTTTCCGGTTCCAACCCAAGCATTGTCACTAACCTTTGTGTCTCAATGAATTACTTAACTTCTTTGAGCATCTCATACCCTGGCCATGCCCTGTTTCCGGCCTCCATGTTTCTCCTTAGCAGTTCAGAAGGGAAGGTGGAATGGGAAATATCTGCATCCTTCTTTATACTCTCCTACCCCTATCCCTGCAAAGGGGAACTCCTGAGGGGCCGGAAACTATAGGATACTTTCCCACACTCATGGAGTCCCCTCACTGTGTTCTCAGTCAGTCACAGGGTCCCCCTGGTGTGGGGGAAGGCTGAGTCCGGGAGCTCCAGGCCNTTTGCCTTTTTTGTCTTTTCTACATANCCGACCTGTGGTCTAGTCCTCCAGGTGCTTACCGTAACACCCTCCACTTTGCCTCCCTCAGCCCTCNAGCCACTCTATGCCTTGAATTTTGAGTGTTCCCAAAGCATCCGACAGTAAACTGGTGCTGGAGCATTGTCCCTTCCTAGAGGGACCACAGTAGTGGTCACACTGAGGCACTCAGCCTGACATTCATTCTTTCTTTCCCTCTCTCACTCATTTTTTCCCCCTTCTCTCTTCCTTTATCCTATTACTGTGATAGCAGAGCTAAGGACAGGGCAGTGCAGCCCCTGCCTGCAGATTTTGTTGCTAAGGAAATGACTTCCTTGGTTACCAGCCCGGGTACATTTGTCTCATGATGCCTGGATCCCACAGAGCCACCCCCACACTCCAGGATGAGGCGATGGGGTGGGGGAGAGGGAGGAAGGGAAGGAGAGAGGAGTTGAGCGCTCCAAGATCAAGGGGGTAGAGATGGAGAGACGCTTGCAGCAACAATGCAGACACCAAGATGAGCGGATGGTGAGAGGGACAGAGAAGGACGGAGGGACAGTAAGGGGTGGGNGGGGAAGAAAGAGGCACCCTGGGCAGCTGGAGGAAATCAGACCTCAAAGAGGGAAACCATGGCTGTAAGGAAAACAGTGAGGAGGAGGAAGGATGAGGAGAAAAAAAAAAGAGAGAGAGAGAAACACAGGGGAAGAAGGGTGGGCCTGTGCCAGGACAGTCTTTGGAGGACCTGCCCGCACCCCCTTGCCTCTCCACTTCCTTCCTACATGGGATGCAGCTGCCTCCAGGGCGCCTGGGAAAACCTGGAATTGATTCCAATAATCAGCCTTATTCTATTTGAGTCTGGGAGCCACTGTGGGAAGACAGCAGAATCCAGCTTGGATGCCCCCTGCCCCCCTGCGCTGGGGACCACTGGGACCCACGGCTATTCTTCATGTTGCTTTCCACAGTGACAGCCTGAGTTTCGCTGGGGCTCAGCAGTCCCTGCAGCTCATAGGGGTCACCTGGGCCTTTACTGTCCTCTTCCCCAAAGGCTTTCTGATTCCTTAGACANCTGCAGGGATGGGGACTTTTAAATCCTNTTTTAGACTCTAAAACAGGGCGCAGGGTCTGCCACACTGACAATACATGCTTAGGAAGTGTGGGTGAGCAAGGTGATCAAAAGAATTGTTCCTTCAGTTCTGCCTAAGTCTGAAATGTAAAGATTTGACTACAAATGGCCACAGGAAGGGCAGACGTTGGCTGTGACAGGCGCTTCAGGCCAGCTTTACACCTGGCCATGGCCTGGAGCATCAGGGAGGAGCGGGAGATGGATGCAGTAGATTCCCTGTGATCCTGAGACAAGAATCCAGGCCAGCTGGATGCCACATGGCTTCCCTCACTGGGAGTGGGTGGGTGGAGGCGGCCTGGGGGGACATAGATGGGACTTAGGTCCAAAGCAAGCCAGCACACTGGTTCAGGACTAGGCCACCAGGACTAGTCAAGACTTGATGTAAGGTCACACCAGGGTACACATGACCAAAGTTAAGATGCCTTCCAAGCCAAGACTGTGGCTTAGTCAGTACCTAGAGTCAGTCAGGACACAGATTAAGGATCATTCAAGAGACACCAATGGCATCTGTTTTGGGGTAGGTCAGGGATTAGCTTGG
>LZPO01057486.1:1325828-1328993 GCA_001675575.1 Neotoma lepida
GGTCATCGGATGATAAAGACAAGAGGTACTTGTTCCATCCCACCCCAAACCACCCCAGAGTGTGGCGGTGTCAGGGGGAATGCCTCACTTTGTGCAATGGCCTCATAGGGAAATGCAACGAACATGCCCCACTCTGGGGGCAGAAGACACTTCACTGGCTCTTNGGGGAAGACACTTATGAGGGTTTGTTCACCCAGGGTCTTGAGCTCCCTCATGTTTGTGTACACATCTAGGGTAACCAAAGGACCAGTAGGAGAAGCCCGTTTCAGGGTTAAAGCTGGATGCCAAAAGCAGCACATAAAACTGACCAAAACCACATATTCCCTAGCGAGCACAGACGGGTGACTTTTCAGGAGAATAGAAAAAAGAAAGAGAAAAAATATATATAAACACAAGGTTTCCAAAAAGGAGGAATTGCCTGGAGGTAACGGCCATCTGGCACTCCAGCAGGTTCTGGGAGCGATAATTGCTGACTGACTTGCAAATGTTTGGAAAAAACACACTAAAGATAACCCAAACAGTTACCACCTCCAAAGTAGTAGGCAATAAAAGCAAAGTCCTAGGCAAAAATCACAAATAGGCAGCCGGCTTTCACTAAGATGTAAAAGGATCCTCCAAAACTGATCAAATTGGTAATTCATAGTAAAGAGCTCTTAAAGCCACCCAAGTTAAATTAGATGCTAAAATAAAAAATTAATAAAAACTTTTGGGGAGGTTTATGTCAAAATAAAGGTAAATTCTAAGCTAACGCCCCCCCCGCCACCTCTCTCTCTGGCTGGCTTCTTTGCCCCCTCCCTTCTTACCATTTCTTTAAGCAGCTTGTTTCTCTTCAACTCTTACAGTAAAATGTCTTAACCAGTTCTAAAATTCCTTTCGGTCTTAAAGCCCCAAATCTCAGCTTGGCCTGAGCTTAGGGGAACTCCTCAGGCTATAAAAGATAACCGAGTGAATCTGTGTCCCCTCCCCAGCCTTCCTGGGGACTTAGGCCGTTTTCAAGCATCTTTGTGGCGTTTCCCTATCCGCTATCTTGCCCTGTCGACCCTCCTAAACANGGGGTTCTGCGTCCCTTTCATCTAACAAGAAACTCTCTAGATGTTTGAGTGCCACTGACACCAACAATAGACATTTTCCAGACCCATCCAGCGCTGCTTCTGGGTCCTATGTAGTAACACGTGGCTTTTCTGGGGAACATCATTGTAAAAACTGATCCCCCAAGTAACCAGTCTGGCAGAAATGAAGATGTTCTCACGTGTGAGTCTCAGTCTGACTATCAGACTGTTGAAGCAGTGGACCCTCAGGATAGAGGGGTCCCCCCAGGAATCTCATGCTGGGAGAGGGAAGGGCGCCAGTTGGAGGAGGACCTTGTCTCCCTGAAAGAGATTTCAAACAGTTCTAGCAACTTGTGAGCCACCTTAGAGGACAAGACTGAAGCCCAGATGATGACGAGTCCTGATGACTGGTCAGTCCTGCATGTCCTCAGTCCTCTGAACTTTGATCTCACGGTGGGTCNCTCAAGACAAACTTGAGGGGTTTGCTGTATCTCTTTGTCCCCTTTCCCAGTGTGACCACATCGACTAAATCTCTTTTTCATGCATTCCACTTTTCACNGGGCTCTTCTAATGGTCCTAAATCTTTCTTTGGGACAACTAACATGAGTTTTTAGATTAAAAAAAAATTTAAATCTGCTTTTAAGAACAAGATTCAATGCTGATGAAGATGTCATCTCCTGATGCTTATCCTGTTCTGGTTTATAACACGGTCCCTATCGCTTGAGGGTATAAAGTAACTCTGATATGATTGCTCCTACTCTAGCATATGTTTTTCCTAGTGACAGTTGCTACCCCTGACACACTGAACTCTATNCTATAGATTAACAGGCTAGCTCACATCTGTCCTTTAGCTGTGTCTTGTTTATATGTGAGTGTTGATATGCATACCAACATTTCAAGGATATGTCTGAGCACCAGTGCCTCTTTAAAAACAAATGAATGGACAAGCAGGGTTCAAGAGCTGGATCTTGGCAAGGGCAATTTAAGACAAAACCCTAAATGTCTACTTTCTGGATTGTCATTTTAAGAACTTACTGTGAGGTTTGCCTAGACATCTTAGAGCTTACAGATCATCTTAATAATGTGTTACACCATAGTTAGAATTTTAACAGAATTATTCAACTCTGTTTCTAATTAAAAAGAAAAATAAAGTCATGAACATGAAAGCTAAGCTCCGTCNCACACTTTTTGTCTTATGCTTTTGGTGTCTGATAAAGACTAATAAAAGGAAATGCTTTTTCCAACAATGACAATGAAAACCACACATGCATAAAAGCAAAACTCTTCAAGGCGTCAGATATCGTGGCTTAACTCTTTAGCAAATAATTTTAATTTGGTTAAATAAACAAAAACTATTAATGTACTTTACCTGTATTTATAATGTTTGGATATCTAAGATACCATATTTTCTGTTTTATACTATAGCCTCCTGAACTTTCTTTTAAAATTACCTCATTAAAATTATTTTCTAAGCCAGGTTTGGTGGTGCACACCTTTAATCTTAGCACTCGGGAGGCAGAGGCAGGTGGATCTCTGAATTCAAGGCCAGCCTGATCTATAGAGCAAGTTCCAGGACAGCCAGGACTGTTATACAGAGAAACCCTGTCTCGAAAAACCAAAAAAAGAAAAAAATTATTTTCTTTCTTTACAAAAATAAATTTTGTAATAGCAATATAAGATGTATGTTGCAAAAGGATTGTTTAAAATGGATATGGTTATAATGAGGTTAAAAATAATACTGAGGTTATAAAACTTAAGGTCAATTCAATACCCTGAGATAAAATTGATGCTTAATTTTCTACAATTTTTTCTTANGTATGGATTTGTTCTTAGTAATGTTTACCAAAAAAATCACTTGAAACAACAACAACAAAATCCTTTGTTTATCCTTTGACTTAAACGGACATTTAAAACCTGTGATTAAATGTGTTTTCTCATTGAACAAAGCCTTTGTGTTTTGAATAGTTAGTCATTGCTTTAATTAATAAAAAAATCTGTTTAGAGACTTATACCTCTTTAGAATATTCCTACTAAATTCAATGATTATAAAATTTTTAAAAGAACAAGTATTTAGATCTATTTATACAATTTGGGCTATTAATTAGTGAGTAACACA
>LZPO01057486.1:1337019-1354897 GCA_001675575.1 Neotoma lepida
ACACAGAGCTGCAGGGAAAAAAAATAATGTTTTCTCTTTTCTGTCTCTTTCTTCACAACTCCAATATTACAGGTTGTGTGCTCCTTGTATCACAGTGTCCCCAAGGTCCCCTCCTGGCACTATCTGGTTGTGTTCTTAGAAAATCTCTGTGTTCAATGCCAACTCCCCATGTTCCAGATGAAGAGCCTGAGGCTCAGGAGGGGGAGTCTGAGCCCAGGTCCTGTCTACAAAGCACTGTGAACTTTCAGACTGAGGGCTCCAATGCTCTCTGGAGCCAGGAGGGAATTGGTGGGAGNGACAGTACTGACTGTCTAGGCTTCCCTTACCTCCTTCAAACCACTGAGGGAAAACAGAACCTCAGAATCCTTCTTAACATGTCTCTGCCAAGTGGGGTTCACTGAACTTAGCACAGGAGATGAAACCACTTTAGATCCCTGACTTCAATGATGGGGGGGAGGGCTTCTCTCAGGGTGGAGTCTGTGCAGCCAGAGCAGTTAGGATGAGCCTACCTGAGAATGTCTGACCTGTCGCCAGCCACCAGCTCATAAAGACAGTACAGCACAGGTTCTGCTGAGGGTCTGTGTTCAAATCCTGGCAGGTGCCTCACACATAGTAGGTGCTATTTCATACATAGTAGGTGCTAAGTAAATGAGTACAGACACCCAAACCAAATACAGAGAACTGGGATCTGAAAGTACAGGCCCTGTGTGCTCATGTTTGTCAACTTGGCACAAAATCGAGTCACTCACAGAGAGGGGACCTCAACTCAGGAATTCCCTCTATCAGATTGGACTGTGGGGCATTGTCTTGATTCATAATTGATGGGGGAGGGCCCAGTCCATGGTAGGTAGTGCCATCCCAGAGCTGGTGGTTCCAGGTTCTATAAGAAAGCAGGCTGAGCAATCAAGCCATGGGGAGCAGGCCAGTGAGCAGCACCCCTCCATGGCCTCTGCTTGAGTCCCCATCTGACCGTGCACTGGCAGATTGTGACCTGGGGGCTATTAAGGNGAAATAAACCCTTTTGTCAGTGTTTATCACAGCCAACTGAATGCAAACTAGGAAGCCTCCCTGCATTCCTGCTGGTTCCACCCTTCCACTACACCTTCCTCACCTCCTGCCTCTCTCCTTCACTCTCTACCTCTCCCTGCTTCCTATCCTGGGAGATGTTGCCGCTTAGCTTTGCCTTAGTCATGCCTGGAACCCAAGCCATCACACCAGAGTCTATTTTCCGCGTGCTGAACTTGTTACATGTGTCAACTCATTNGCTTTTACATCCCCCTCACGAGGTACCCACTGTTAGCTGTAGTAGGTGAATGATCACAGGACCAGGGAGGTGCAGCAGTGTGCCCAAGGCCACACAGCCAGGAAGTGTTCCTCCACTAAAACACAGATGCAAAGCCACATCCAAGGGCTGTCCACGCATAGACGTAAAACCCACACCGAGGAGAGCCCTTCGTGTCTGGTGCCAACCATGATTTCTAGTTGCCCAATAGGAAGCCCAACAGTGATGGTGTGAGAGTGAAATCAGGAAACAGTTGGGCGCCTTCTCTAATCAGCCATTTGAAAAAAAACAACTGTGACTTTGGGGGCCAGTTATTTCCGCCTTCTTCAGCCTCAGTTTTCATGTCTTCGGACAGGTCACAGCCAGCTCAACAGGTATCTGGGCGGGGGGTGAACTTCCCTGAGATTCCCTACACACAGTTGTGCTTCACAAATGTGTCTTGAAAACCACACAAGGGAAGCACATTTCTAATATAATGGTGCTCACTAAAACACAGTGCACAGTGCACAGGGCACAGCATCAAAATAAAGCACACAGCCCTGTTGGTAAGATGCCTGGTAAGCAGTTGGTACTCAATAAGTGCTCCGATGTAGACACAGTTATTATATGTCTACTGATAGTGTAGAGCTGTTGGTCAGTCAGTATCTGTAGTGAGGTGCTTAGCACACAGCAGGTGCTTAAGAAATGCTTATGGCAACATAAGTGGAGGAAAGTGACCAAACACATCATAGGTGCTTAACAGATGTCAATTAGCCAGCAGGCTCAGGGGAGGTACTGAGACAGGACACACAGGATGCNTGTGTCAGACATAAAAGGGAGGACTGCAGAAGCACACAGCAGAGGCCTTGCTGGATGCGCCCAGGCATGCTGAGAGGTGCAGGATGTTTCCCTCACCCTCCACTCCTCACCTTTGTTGTACAGAGAGCCATCAAAGTAGTAGCTGCCGGTGTAGAAGCCGGTGGCCAGTTCGATGAGATGGCGAGCCCATGTGTTGCCGGCACCTGGGAAGCTGGCGAGCGCGATGAGTTTCTTAGACTTGGCTGGGAGGAACCTTCTGTCCATACAGCGATTGTCTGCAGGAGGACAGACAGACAGGGGTCAGGGGTCAGCACAGTGTGCCCTGGAGACAAGGTCATTTATGGAAGAGGAGGGGCACTCGGATGTGCTGAGCTCACAGTAAGGACCCCAGAAGTCCGACAGGACAAGCCTCCTCTTCAGTCCCAGCCGGCCTCCAGCACAGCAAATCTCTCACAGGGAGTTGTTGCAATAGTTCAGTTTGATCTTCAACTTGACGGGACTGAGAACCCTGCCTATGGGAGACCCAGCCCCACCCACTGCACATCTACCTAGCCAGAAGGCCCTCTGGTTTCTTTGGGTCTTAGAGGGTAAAAAGTTGTCAAGTGATCATGGGCCACCCCACTTGAAAGGTGCCTTTCCCTTTATGGAAATGAGACTTCAGAAAAAAAAAATAACCCTCAGTCAAATGTCACATTGTAATTAATGATTCATATTGGGGACCACACTTCCTTCAGCATGGCAGGATGTAAGAGGGTCCTGGGGACCAGGGGTGGAGAGAAGTGTGACTCAGCAAAATAGTGCAGGAGGCAAATGGGAGCCTCTGACTGTGCCCTGCGGAATTCAGGGAAGTTTCCTGAAGTTTACACTTTTTTTTTTTTTCATAATAAAAGCTCGGCTGTGGGGGTGGGTCACAGAACCCACCCCTTCATTTTTCCCTAAACAGAATTCTCNACATAAACCTTCCCGGGAGGTCACAGGTCAGCTCTGTGATAACGGCTGTTGTTCTCAGTGTTGAAACCTATTTTGTCTTTTGGTTCTGAAGCCCCACAAACCACGGCAGGAGCTACAGGCTGTGTTTTCTAGGGCCTGGAACCAGCAGACACGACTCTTCAGCCTTTACACTGGGCTTTACCTCCTTGGACCACACTCTCNTTGCTTTGGGAACAGAAGTGAANTGGCCACTTAGAGTGAATGTCTGCATGCCTACTGAGAAGCGGCGGTGGTTAGGAGTGAAGTCCGGGATCGTGACCACCTCGCTCTGTTCCAGCTGTGTGGCTCTGGCCATACTGTTCGACCTCTCTGTGTTTAGTCACCCATTTGTAATATGGTCACCGTGCATGCATGCCGTCGGACCACTGGAGGGTTTGATGGGCTAACGGTGGTAAACAGCACGCAGCTGGTAACTGTTTAGTTTCTGCCAGGAACATTGGGGCTTATCATGAAGTAGATGCTTAATAAAGGCGAACCACAGTGGACCAAGATTTGGGCAGTTAACAGAATNGATGACACACGACTCTTCTCAGGGTGTAGGATCTGTTAGAGAGGCTTGGGCAGTCTGGGGATGGGGTACTGGGAATGAGCACAGAGATGCTCTCCGCTGTTGAGGAGACATCAGCATCCAGCGGGGCCTCAGCAAAGCCACTCATGGTCANAGTGCAATTAATCTATGCAAGACTCTCTCCTCCACGTAGCTCTGCCTAGATGTCCGATGCATCCTGGAAACTGGCACACACTCATCCCTCCTCACTGGGCTGTGAATGAGCAGTGCCTGCTCCCCGGGCTCTTGTACTCAACATCAGATCNAGTGGGATTGCCTGCTAGGGACCACCAGTCACTTGTACAGGATTTTTATGCATACCACGAACAGGCATCTGCTGCTTTTCTCTAGAGTGCTGGCGTGGGAGAGCGCAGGCTGCCTTGCATGTACTTTTGNGGTTGACACACCCATGCAGTGTCCAGCCTGTCCATCTATGCGTTGTTGCTAGGAGGCAGTCTGCCCAGAGATGTGCTGTTTGCTTTTCAGACTGCAGAGGGGTTGGGAGTGCTCTTCCCATTGTGAGCTGGAGATTCTAGCATGGTCTTTGAAATNATCTCTGCAGGCACATTGCTCTCGTATATAGGATTGTGGTCAGTTCCTTAACCCTCTACCACCTATAAAATGGGCACAGCTCTGCTCACTGGCTGATTGTAGCCTTTATGTCACGGAACGAGCTGAGGCTTGACCTGAGGCTGGTGCACTATGCATGGCTACCGTATCCATGCTGGTGTAAATCCTGGGGTTTCCTTAGGCTCTGTTCTAGCATGAGTACTCCACCCCACAGCAACTTCTCTTTGAGATGCCCCAGCCAGGAATAAAGGTTTATAGTCTGCGTGCAGGCGGCAGCATCATAAACATTATTATCAACATTATCCTAGCTAGCTTCTCTGTTGCTAAGATAAAACACTGACCCAAGGAAAGGGTTTATTTGGCTTACATGTCCTAATTACAGCCAATCACTGAGAGAAGTTAAGGCAGGCACTCAAGCAGGAGAAGAGGCAGGAACCATGGAGGAAGCTGTTTATTGGTTTGCTTTCCATGGCTTGCTCAGTTTGTTTTCCTATACAACCCATGGTCATCTGCCCAGGTGTGGTGCCACCCACAGTGGGCTAGAGCCTCTCACCCCAGTCCTTAATAAAGAGAATGCCCCACAGACTTGCCTATATGCAATCTGATGGGGACAATTCCTCAGTCAAGATTCCCTCTTCCCAGGCATATCTAGGTTTGTGTCAAGTTGACAAACACTAACACACACAATTGTAGTCATCATCACCGAATCACCACCATCATCATCATCACCAACATTGTATCATCAACACAGCATAAACCATCATCACCATCATCATCACCACATCATGACCATCATCACCATCACCAACGTCATATCATCAACACAGCATGTGACTGTCATGACCACCAACCATCACTTTCATCCTCACTATCATCATCAATGTCCCATCAAGACCATCATCGCAATCATTATCATCGTCTTCATCAACACCGCATGATGGCTGTCACGACCACCATCACTTTCATCCTTACCGCCCTAGCCATTGTCATCATCATTACACTTGGCATCCCCCATAGACAGTAGAGAGATAAACAGTCAGTGCAGGCACTATTGGCAAAGAAGGGAAGAGCTAGAAAGGATGATCAAGTGGGGGAAGGGAATAAAGAGAGAGAAGGGAGAAGTTATAGACACACTGACAGAATTCCAGAACTGAAAAGGACCTTGGAGGCCAACCATCCACAACTTCATTTTCCAGATGGGGAAACTGAGGCCCAGATGGGTGGTATGAGCTGTCCAGACTCACACATTGGGTCTGTGTTGGAGGAGAGGAGACCCAGGGCTCTCTTTCTAGTCAATCTCACCACCTCTTCTATCAGCAAAGAGCCACCAAGGGCCTTCAATGATGGGGGACAGACAGGGGGTCATTAGAACCTCCCCTCAGATGCTTCCTCCATCTTGTACCTAGAANCCCTCAGCCTAGGCAACTTCACCAGCCCAGCCCTCTGCCCTCTCATCACTTCTCTCCTTCCCTCACTGCAGGCTTTAAGAAACTGACTGGCCAGGACACATCTGGGAAGGAGGGTCTGTGGAGGCCGCTGGCTTACCTTGGACCTGTGTCTGGTACACGATGAAGTAGCTGGGGGTCCCACAGCTCTCAAACTCCTCGGCACTGCACTTCTGTGCACACAGCTGCTCATCCTCCCGGTCATGAAGAGGGAATCGTGTNGTGGGAAACCCACAGTGGCAGGCAGTGCCAGCGAGAGCTGCCAGGGGGTACTCCTGGGCATGGGAGGAGAGAAAGAGTCACTGGGTCCGTGTACAGCCCAACCATCCTCCTCCCCAGACCTCAGCAGCTACCCACTCTGGTAGATTTCCTCCATCCTAGTACTTGTGCTGATTATCTGTTTATCTGATTCCTTGTTTGAAATAAGACTTCAGGATAAAGTTGGTATCTGGAACCAGGAAGGTCAGTGGAGAAGTGGACTCCCACACATTCCCACGCAGCAAAGGGAGACCCGTAGAATGTACCAGCCCTCTCCATCTGCTGGCTCCACAGTGAGGTAAAAAACATTCCAGAAAAGTACTATCTGCGCATTGAATACCTGGACCCTTTCCTTTCCCTCAGCGACTGCCATAGCAACTCCTCACACAGCATTAGGAACAAATTAGGAATTAGAAGTCATCTAGAGCTGAGGATACACAGGGCTTCTGCAGAGCCTGGCCAGCTCAATAAGACCCTCGTGTGTCCTAGGATCCAGGTATGCACAGAGTGTGCTGGAGCTCAACTCCAGGGACACTGAACGGCTAGATTGGTAAATTCTGCCTGGGTCCTGCTGAGAGTGAACCTGGGGTCAGTGCCATCTTTTCTGGCAATAGGAATTCATTGAGGGTTGTGGTAGAGAGTGTCAGCACTGTACTGACACTTTCTCCTGGAGCTCGTGAGAGANTCNAGGGGGCATGCCTTTGTCAATGGTGCCCCTGTCTTTTGTGTGACAGTGTCACACAATCCATATCTTGGGAAACTCTGTCTAAAGTTGTGCTGTAAATTATCAACTGATTGTGTGCCCATGTGCATGCCATAGTGCACATATAGAGCTCAGAAGACAACATGCAGAAACCAATTCTCTCCTTTCACTATGTGGGTCTTGGGAATCAAACTCAGGTCTTCAGACTTGGTGGCAAGCCTTTACCCACTGAGCCATTTTGTTGGCCCAAATCTGTGTGTTTTTAAACCAAAAGAATAGAGNNGTGCACACCCAAAGAAGCCTTGGGTTATTTCCTTTGACCTCTGGGTAGCCAAGCTATCTCTTTCCACTTGGTTCCTAAACCAGACACAGCCCAGATTCCCACNCTGGTCACAGGTCCATGAAGACCCAGAAGAGAAAACCNGCACATCACATCCAGTGAGCTCTGCTCTCACAGTTCTTGCTTCTTCCTAAGATATTTCATAGGAACTGCTTAGTGGCAGAGAGAAAGGTGGCAGGGTCCCACTGGGCCACCACTGATGACATTACCTAACTAGGAGTTATTATGCNTCCTCAGGCATCCTCAATCTCACACTCCCTCACCATTAGACACAGGCAGGCAACTCCTGCCACTGTGTGTGGCTCTACCGCCTTGAATTCATGAACTAATGCATTCCTCTGCCTCGTCACAGGTCACGATCTGTGACCTCCATCTGTTCTGAGTGACTGCTACTTCTCCAGCCCTACATCCTGCTCCTTAGGCTTCATGCCTCCCTGTCCTTGCACCCCTGTGGCTGCAAACAGCCCCAACTTACCTTCTCTGTGCAGAGGTCCACACACTTGTCCACAGACATGTTTGGCATGGCGGCCGTCACAGGCAAGGCCAGGGAGAGGTTGTTGGGTCGGCGGAAGCAGCCCCTGAACACCGCACTTCCATCTGAAGAGGCAGACAGAGCTGTCAGACCCAGGGACGGCTAATCTTGATCATCAACCTGACTGCATCTGGAACCAATTAAAGTCCAAGTAGCTGGGCAGGCTTGCGAGGGATTTTCCTGATTGGATCACTTGAGGTGGGAAGACCCACCCTAAATCTGG
This sequence comes from Neotoma lepida, assembly GCA_001675575.1. Taxonomy (NCBI): domain Eukaryota; kingdom Metazoa; phylum Chordata; class Mammalia; order Rodentia; family Cricetidae; genus Neotoma; species Neotoma lepida. The sequence continues at coordinate 1,344,708 of LZPO01057486.1, forward strand.
GCCACACCTTTGGGGACACCCCCATAAAAAGACGTGGAGGAAGAAAGCTTTTCCTTTTTGCCTGCTTGCCCTCACTCTCACTGGCAAGTTCATCTATCCTGCTGCTGAGGCATTCCCTCTGTGTTATTAGAGCCCACTTCCTCAGGATCCCAACATAGACTGAAGACCCACAGTCCTTGAGGAATTCCCTGGGGCTTGAGAGCTGGACCAGGACTGTTGACATCAAGCCTTGTGGACTGAACAGCCACCATATCCTTAGCCTTTCTGTCAGAAGACAGCAATTGCTGGATGGCTCAGACCACAGTCTGTAAGTCACTCCAATAAATCCCCTTCTGGAAGGAAGATNTTGAAGGCTGCCCAGAGAAGGCAGAATTCACTTGAGGTCACACAGCAAGCCATAACAGAGAAGAAAAAGAATGGGCCTGTTCCCAGTGAATGAGCTCAATGTTTCAAGGGACACTCTTCTTGCCCTGGCATTTGTGTCAACAGGTGACTAAGATGGGTTCTCATGGTGGGACTACCCCACTCATGGAACAGACACATGACATGCAGGGTTTTTCACATTCTCATCAGAAGGGCCAGTGCTGCAGGAAGCAAANCATCCAGCAGCATTCTAGTGTACCATCCTTCCTCCCTGCCTCAGGGTCCCTCTTCCTCCCTTGTGCTGGGCTTTAGGGGAAAGTTCCTGAACCTCAGAAATCTCTGCTCACCCAGGATGGACACCTATGGGTTACAAGAGCTGATATGGTGGCAGGAGATGGGAGGGAGGGCTCTTTTTAAGATCCTTAGCCTGGAAATACACCAATGGCATAGTGGAAGACTGGGAGCCCATTGCTGTGTCCCCAAGAGAAGGTGCCCTTGAAGAAAACATCTGGAACCATGGTCTTTGGCTGGCTTGGAGGAAGCAGAGCCTGAGGTAAGAGTGTCGTTGAAAGTTCTGGACGTGAAATNTAGAACTCAGGCGGGTCCAGGAAGGTGGTGAGTGCATCTCTCTTTCTTTCTTCTCATAAAAACCCTCCTCTAATCCTTTCACAATGAATATGCATTTTATGTACGTAGGAAAAGTAGGAAGTGGCCCCTGTGACTTGTTGCAAGGTCCATGGAGAATATTTAAAAATCTCTCTAATTGGTTAGAGTCTCAGATCTTTGCTTTCTTGCAGTGCTGGAACCAAACCCAGGGCCTAGCATGACCTAGGCTTTCTTAGAGCAAGGCAAGCACTCTGCCATCGAACTACACCCCCAGCTCTTTATTGCTCAGATCTTGAGTTGAATGTTCCTTCCCAGAAGCACAGTCCCAACGAAGAACCGAACTCTTGAGCACAGGAGCAGGGACTGATGGCACTTGCACAGTCCCTACTGTGTGTCAGCACTCTGCTGAGCACCATAGAAAGTGCCAGCCTGTTCCATTCTCCTGAAAACTCTGCAAGGAGTCTAGGGGTGTGGCTTGGTTGGTAGAGTGCTTGCCTAGTATGCACAAAACCTTGGTTCCATCCCCAGCACCACATAAACCAGGCATAGGGACAAAAGAACTCATCCTAGCACTTGGGAGGTGGAGGCAGGAAGATCAGAAGTTCAAGGTCATCCTTGGCTGCATAGTNAATTTGAGACCAGCCTGGGCTATTGAACAAAACAAACTCCCAAAACACGCAAGNGGCAAACTCACTGAGGAAGTTCAACAAGAAACTAAGAACCAGCTGTTGGACAGATGTCCCATCCCATTCCATCCCAGCTGCTCTCAAGAGACAAATTGGTCTCAGAAAAGCAAAGGAAGCTACAGAGGGCACAGGCGAATCTGAGAGTGTTGTAGTGCAGATCCACATTCCAGTGCATACACACCTGTTTAGATTCATGGGCTGGCAAAGGACGGAGAATTGCTTCCTTGCAGGATATGCGGTGTTCATGAATAGCATGTGTAAGCTTTAGNTCTCAAAGACATGGTCATTTCTACCATCAGACACCTGCAGCCTGAGCTCACAGTGGCACTGTCCCACAGCATAGGCTTACAGGGCGATTCTTACATCATGCCTGCATATATGCTGTCCTNTGCTGTCTCAGATTTCTNTCTTTAGTCCTATTTGGTGTGGGAGGGGCTGGNGGCGGCAGCACTGGATAGCATGCTGCTCAGTGTCTGTGTCGTNTCTCCAGGCCTCANTTTCTCCACATGGACATGGGGAGCAGAGACTAAGATATTTCATCAAGTGAGTATTTGGGAAAGTATGGGGCCACCTTCGATGACCGTGATATCTTGGGGCTTCACCGGCACTGAGAGGGCTGGAATATGGAACCACATGCTCTGTACAGCACAGCTTTCCTATCACCCAAAAAAGGAACTATCACACCCAAAGCCACCAATGCCCCACAAGTCATGCTGGAGTCTCCCATGCAGCTGCATGGGTGGGATACACAGAAGGAAGCCCCATCAGGCCACCTGGGCATTGGTAAATGAAGCTCACCATATTTGCCATGCAGGGGAGGGGAAGGAAGAGGAGGGAAGGGGACATGGTCTCTGAGCCAAAGGTTTAGACAATGAGGCAGAAAGCCTACACAACAGCCTATATGAATCTCTGTTGGCCAGAAAACACTGTTAGCTGGATGCCAGCTCAGGTTATGGGGCAGTGAGGTGCTGGCTTCGTGGTTATCTCCTTCCTGCTCTNACAGTTCTCACTGAGGCTGTGCTGACCCAGGCTTGGGTATCTTGGAGCCTGTTTCTCTTCATAGTAGCCATATAAACTCATATCTGCTAGCTTAGTCCTTCTTTGAGTCCCATGCTATCACCTTGATGGTGTCCAAGACCCCCAGAAAGGGCAGAGTCCAGTCAGGAGGAGTGAAGAGTATTGGGGTATATGGGAAGGAGCATGTCTGTCTACGTCCAAGGGGATGAGGGGATGAGAGTGAGGGCCCGGAGGGCCCGGTGAGTGTGTATTTGGATAGTGGAAAGGGTATGGAGGGTATGGATGATGTGTGTGTGTGTGTGTGTGTGTGTGTGTGTGTGTCTGTCTGTCTGTCTGTCTGTCTGTCTGTCCATGCTGGATCCACCTATTTGGGCACACAGACTCCAAACTCTGAGATGCAGGTGTGACCCTGTGGGCTTCTCCAGAGGCAGTCCAGGCCTCTTGGGGGTAGGTGTATGTCTATCCACCCTGCTGGCTTCCTGGCCCAGCATCTGACCATGGTTGGTNCATGTGACCATGTGCTTCTGTGGTGACTGTAATTGTATATCAAGGTGTCATGTAGAGACAGAAACCCCATGAGCTCTCTCTGGACTGCCTACTAGTTAGCAATGACAGGGCTCCCTCCACTTAGCTCAGGACAAGGCTGAACCTCAGTTAACCTGCCACACACACTAGGCTGACCCACAGAATATACTGGGGGCCCAGCATTTCCCAATGGTCTTTTGAGCAGAATCTAAGGGGCAATGCACTTTGCAGAGAGGGAGCAGGAGAAGCAGGCTGTGACCAGAGTCCAGCCCACATAGGGGACATCTCTTCCCAGAAAGCTAAGAGCTTCTCTGGCTTCTCACAGCCTCAATGTTCTCATGTCTANATTAGGAATGATNTGAAGGAGCCTGGTGAGCTCATCTTGTGTCAGGTCTGCCTCCCTTGCCTGCTGCCCTGAGCCTGAGAGCAAGGGGAGAGAGGTATGGACTCCCAGGCTGGACATCAGGAGTCCAGACTGCAAAGGGCAGGGAGAGAATGAGGACTTTGTAGCTCAGTGCTGCCAAGAGGAGTCTATTTTGCCCTGTAAGCAGCTGCTCATTGAGTGGAGCCCAGGGAGGAGGGTTGAACAGGAAACCCTTGTTTCAGATAAGACGAGGGCTGCAAAGTCTCAAAGGGATGGAGACAGCAGCTGGGGCAACAGGTGCAGAGGGCAGCAGGCTGAGAGTCAGCTCCAGCAGCAGCCAGTCTCCCGGATGTGGGATGTTCTTGTTCTGAACCCCTGGGGAAGAGTGCAAAACCACAGGGATCCTGAAGCCCAGTAGAAGGCCAGGAAGCCTTCTAAGTCAGCAAGGAAAGGGTCCAGCTGACTCTCAGGAGTCTGGAGAGCCCAGTGGAGGCCACTTCTCTTTAAGTGACTGTGCATTACAGCTTGGTCAACTGGACACTAAGCATGTCAATGGTGGTTGGGACCCTGAGTCTTCGCACTGCCTTCCTGCCCCCATTTTTGATATGGGTCACAAGACTGACAAGACTGTCTACTCTAGTGTCTCTTAGATTTGAAAATAAAACTGAGGTGGCCAGTGGCTCCCTTTGGCCTCTCAGTGGCATAAAAATATTTGGATTTCCACAGGACTAGGATGATGTTTTCATGTTGGAGTCCAGTGCAAAGGGGATCACCCAGATGGGCTGGGTGTGGTTGCTTGACTTATCTGGGTTAGGGGATGTAGATGGTCNTCTTCACTTTTCACAGAGCCTCNGTTTTCCTCATNTGTGAATGGAGGTGGCTTCTCCTTCACTTGTGCACACAGGGGCTTGGGACTAAGAAGTAACTACTGTCTGTGTCCTTTAACACACATGCCCATCCCAGGACAGGGTGAGGGTGGCCAGACACAGTGACTTCCCCATGAGCCATCCTCAGCCAGATATGGGTAAGAGTCAGGGAATAATGACTCCAGCCTTCTGTCCCTTGGGCAGGTCACCTGTGAAGCTTATCTAGTGCCATGTTCCGGAAAGTTCCAGAGGGTCTAGNGGAAGTCTTCATGANTGGCTAGTTCCATAAAAGCCTCTTCACTGGCTGCTCCTAATCTTGCTANTCCATTCCCTAGCAGAGGCTCTGTGGCACCAGCCTCCAGTCATCTTGTAAACAGGGAAGCGGTGTAAGAACTCTTAAGGAAGAATCTCTTACAGAGGTTAGGGTCACAGCCTTTCACTGGCCACAGAGCGAGTGACACTTCCCGGTCATGTTCCACCATAGCCTTTACCAAAGAGCAATCATGGTGACTGTAACAATGGCTTTCTGTGTGCACCTTGGTGCCAGGCATATTCCATGCAGTATCTTATTTGCCTTCACGGTGGCCCGTGAGGTCATCAGAACCTGTCCTACAGGCAGAGAGCCCAAGACTTAGAAGGACCCTGTCTCCAGGGCCCACAGCCAGCGGGGNGCGGAGCTGGCTTTTACCCCAGTCTTTTGCACATCAATGGCGCTTTTCCNTCTCTGCTTCTCCACATGAGCTGTGCCCAGTGCTAAGGTGGGGGCTCTGGAGACCCCATGCCAGCCACGCTTATTTCCCAGAATTCTTCTCTGGCTCCACAGCAGGATCCTGAGGCGGTTGCAGAAGCTCGTGCCCCACATTTTGACAATGTCGGCTCTTATTGGCAGTCTCTCAGGGGCACTTGTGACCCCGGTAGTTTGAACTTTTTACTAGAAAGAGTTGAGTAGAACAATGGTACANTGACACTCTATGCTGGGGGCAGGTGCCAGAGTCTCTGAAGTCTTGTCCCCTCATTGTTCCTGATGCTTCACAAAAAATGAGGTAAATGTCACTGGGCGCCAGCTCAGAGGCAGACATGGAAGAATCCTCCTTGGTCAGAAAGAGGCCACCACCCCCTGGGAAATTAGGCCAAGTTCCACTGCATTCAAGATGCTGGCAAGGGGATGCTGCTAGCTGGAAGCCATTCTTAGCCAATGAGCTACCTACAGTCAGAAAGACACTGAATTACACAAAGAGCCTCCCTATCCAAGGGGGCTCAAGGCAGATATTTTTATACATCACCAGAAGATCCTGTGGGTGTTGGAAATCCCAGCAGCTTGAACGGGATAGTTCTCAGAGCAAACTTGGGGACTTGGGGAGGAGTGGTGTGCACCATGCTGATGCTGACTAGACTCTCACTTGCTTTGTGGCTCCAATGATGGCTGGGGTTGTCCCTAATTTAGAGACAATGTTTAGAGGCTCAGAATGGATCTGTATGTGGCCAAAGTCAGTGTAGCAAAGAAATAAAAATTGGAGTGGAAAAATCCACATTACTCCCTGTGTCTGTCTTCCCTGCCTTTGTGAATTTTGAATAGAGAAGCTCAAGCCGAGTCCACCTGTTACGATCAGTACTGTCTCCTGTGATTGCGAGAGTCACCAGTGCCATCTGTTAGAGTCTGGCAGAGAAGGAGCTGGCAAGGTCCATCCAAAGAGACACGAGTTTCCTGGACAAGCTGGAGGTAGGAGTGGCAGGAAGTGCCAATGAGCAGAAAGCACAAACTACACAGAATTCTCCTCCCAACTCTCAACGAGTTCTGGAGGTTCCAGAACTAACAATCATGGGCAGAATTCACTATCCAAGCTAGGGAGTATCCACCGGATTCTTCAGTGTTATTGTGAATTTCATAATGCCTCATTAAGGAGAGAGGGCAAAGGTGAGGGTGGGAACCAGAGCGGGGTAGGGAAGGAGGGGAGAGGGGAAGAAAGAGCAGAGCCCAAGGAAAGCTGGGTGGCAGTCATGTGGTTTGAATTGTACCAGAGGACAGTCAGCACCNTGGACAGCTACACAAGGCGCCCTGGGAACTCCTCGCAGCACAGCACAGCTCTGCATATCTTCCTCACCCAAATCCTGCAAGCATCTTTCAGGCAGACACATTCTCTTGTGACCTCCTATAAAATCACAATGTTCTCCAATCACCAGCTGGTCTGTCCCTCGGGGAGAAAGCTAAACTCAACGGCACATTTAGCAAACTGGTGTGACAAATGTCATCTCACCAAGAAGATAGTCCATTTCTCGGTTCTTTTGTACCAAGAGTGAATGAATCTGTGTGCCCCAGAGTCTGTGTTAAGGCAGAATAGCAGAGATTGACCCAGCCCACCTCTGAATGTCTTCATTGCTTGCTGCAGGAACAAGCGACCCCCTCACAGGCCTACCGGTGTGTGGCACTCAGGAAATAAACGCCCCCATAGGATCTTAATTAGAAGTGCTCTGTGTGATTTCTCAAGAAACACTGCAAATGGAGTCTTGTTTCTTCCCTCTCCATTTCCTGAAAAGGTCATTCACTTCTTCACCCAGGTTACCCATGCTAAGTTGGCTGTGAGCCAGTGACTTGGATGACACACCTTTCTGAGTTGTTCATGGCTAAAGCAGATCCCAGGTATGGGAGTCAAGGGTGCTTTGGAGTCAAGGCAAAGCAGCAGAGACGATAAGAATCTTAGAGCCAGGAGACAGGAAAGGGGTGATGGGTCAAAGGAGGAAGGAGTTAGGCAAAACAGTCCTTGCAGAAGTGATGTTCCAAATGGGAGTCAGAAACCTGTTTCCAGCCATCCCTGGTCCTCAGAAGACACCATGACATCAGAAAGATGTGCCTGTCACACCTCCTAAAATGCATCCAGGCCTTCTCAGGTCTAGTTCTCTTTGTCTAGATTTTTCCCAGGTTCCTTGGTAATGTGTCTCAAATCTGGGTGTCCTTTCCTTCTCTACCCGAGAAAGCTTTATCCATTGTTTGAGGACCTCCATCAAACACACTCCCTTCTATGGCNTCTTCCAGGGTGTCCCATGGAGCCATTTCTGCTCTCTGTACATCAGTTTCCACAAGTGTATAATGGAGACAGATGGGGAAGATTATTCCAACAAGACATTTGCTGGATTTGACCATTGTTCCTGGCTGAACACTGGTTTCTGGCTCACCTGGACTCTTCTGAGAAGAGGATTCCACTCAAGTGTCCCCTTGGCTCCTTCAGGCAGCCACTGCAGTCCGCTGTGCTTACTCCCATGGCTGAACCAACCCAACTGGCATCCAACTGTTACCCCAGGATTGTGGCTTCCTTGGAAGAGAGGCTACACCTCCCACACTGCATCTACATGAAAGTGCACAGTGCCTNGCTTCAGTTNCTCCATATGCCATGCTGCTGGCTGCTGAGTGNGAGCCTAGTAGGNATCCCGGCTGGACATCTGGTCAACCGCCTGTCTTCTTGCCCACANTACCTTCATTCTAGTATCAAGGGAAGCAGCCTTAAGGCTTAGGCTTTCCTTTAGTTCTCTGGTGGAAGGCTTCACACCTTGTATACCACACTCTGGTGGCCTGAGGATGCAGAGTTCTTCTCTCAGTAAAAATGACCCCATCTCCTTTTGGGCATGACACAACACGAAGATACTTTTCTCGGGCAGTGTGGTGCCCATGAAAGGGACTTCTACTAGAGATGGGCAGGCTGAGCAGGGAGGATGCATCCCTGCCAGACAGTCCTCCCTATGTATGTAAGGACCACCTCACATAAGAGATCCCCACCATCTGTGTGTGTTATACATCTCATCCAATTGAGAAGCTTTTGATTTAAGTGTTACACCAGAGAACTGGAGGTGGTGGTGTCCCAGATTATCAGCAAGACATACAACCTAAATCTTTCCCACACATTCCAGGTGCATCTGCAAGCATCAGCATTCTCTCTAAGTGACCACACTTTGAGGCCATCTTTTCAGATGGTCAACNTGTCACCATTTTAATGACTTGATATCAGTACAAATGAAGTTAATCGTGAGGATGAGGAATCTGCCACTTAGAACCTTGTCACACCAATGATCAGACCCAAACCCGATGTATGGGTTTTTCTCTAGCTGAGATTTCCCACCTCTGTGCTTTGTTAGCTGGGTCTTCAGACCTGAACCGAGGTGACTGAGGCAGATGGTGTGACCAGAACATTTGCAAACTNGTGGCATGCTCAACCCTGTTAGCTGCAGGGCAAAGCTTGCATGAGGCCACCAAAGTTCAGGATCTCAAGCCCTGTACAAATTACCTAGTGATGGATTGTTATAGAGACAGCCACAGAGAAGATACCCTGTCCCCANAGACAATCAGGCATGGAGCTTCTGCCTAACCCACCTGTGTACTCCTGCCTTACTGTACTGAGGATGGGAGCTGTGGACCAACAGCCTGGAATAGCCTGTGGGCACCTTAGGCATGTAGAACCCAGCTGTGCCTGGTAGCTTAGACCTGTCATCCCAGCTACTCTGGAGGCTGAGGCAGTGGCTTCACAAGTTCAAGACTGCCTGGGCTACAGACTGAGTTTAAGGCTGTAGAAGAGAGGGGGTGTAGAGAGCAGTTACCTAGCATGTTTGAGATCCCGGTTCCATTCCCTGGTGCTGCAAAAGCCAAAACCCAAGCCAAACAAGGTCACGGTAGTTTGAACGAAAAATGTTCTCCATCGTCTCGGGCATTTGAACACCTGGTTCCCCAGCTGGTAGTGCTGTTTGGGGAGGCTCTGGGAGATGCAGCCTTGCTTGGGGAAGTGTGTCACTGGGGGTGGACTTTGAGAGGATTTTGTTTGTGTTTGCTTGCTTATTTTTTGAGATACNGTCCCAGTCTGCAGCCCTGGTTATTCTGGAACTCACTCTGCAGACCAGGCTGGCCTCGAACTCAGAGATCCACATGCCTCTGCCTCTCAAGTGCTGGGGTTAAAGGCGTGTGCCACCACACCCAGAACTGGACTTTGAGAGTTCAAAGCCTGGTGCTACTTCCACTTGCCCTCTGCTTCACGCTTGTGGCTGAGATGTGATCGCTCAGCCTTCTGCTCCTGGCTCCATGCCTGCCTCCCTGCCACNGTGGGCTTTTCTCTTCCTGGAACCATAAACCCAAATAAACTCTTCCTTCTATAAGCTGCCTTGGTCATAGTGTTTTACCACAGCAAGAGAAAAGTAAGAAGTACAAGAATTATTCAGTTTAACAAGGTCTCCCGGGATATCAGGCATGCTGAAGTGGAGCCTGGCTGATGAGTCCCAGAACCCTGCGGCTGGTTAGTTTTATGTCAACTTGACACAGGCTCAAGTCAGTTTGGAAGAAGAGGAAATTTAAGTTGAGGAAACGTCTCTGCCACATTGGTCTGTGGGCAAGCCGGTGTTGCACTTTTGTTGACTGATGACTGATGTGGGAGGGGCCNAGCCCTGGGCTGATGGGTCTGGGTGTTATAGGAAGGCAGGGTGAGCAAGCCATGAGGAGCACGCCAGTAAGCCATGTTCCTCCATGGCGTCTGCTTCAGTTCCTGCCTTGGGAACAGCCCTGGTATTTTTGGGTGATGGACTGTGGTGTAGAAGTGGGATTAACCCTTTCCTCCCCAAGTCACTTTTCTGTCATGGTGTTTATCCCAGCAATAGAAACCCTGATGAAGACGAAGCCCTTGCGGGTCTTTTTTTTCCTGCCTGTGTGGGCCTGGGCAAAATTACTTCAACTCATAAAGCTTCCATTCCCTAGCTGTAGATAGCGACGGTTGCCAGTGGCAACTCCTGAGA
>LZPO01057486.1:1355327-1377984 GCA_001675575.1 Neotoma lepida
CTTGTGCATGACAGGCGAGTGCTCTACCACCGAGCTGCATCCCCAACACCCTCCCACTCCTTAAACTTGTTCTCACTATGTTGCCTAGGCTGGCCTCAAACTTCCTCTGTAGCTCAGGCTGTCCTTGACTTGGAATCACTTCCCACCCGCCTCCTCAGGAGCAGAGATGTCAGGCTTGTACCATGAGGTCTGGCTTTCCTTGTGTCTATTTCAAAGGTCACAGCGAAGATGACATGACCTAGTCTGCATAAAGTGCTCAGAAAAGGACAAAGGCTTTGTGCTCTTACCGTCTTGGTTACTACATTATCCTAGGCATGGAGACAATTTCATCTCAGAGGTGACAGGCCAAGGTCAGGTTCAGACTCAGGGGGCAGAGGACAGCAGGGACACAGGAATGTTGAGTGGCTGGGGTGGGAGGCGAAGCCTATGGTGGCTTTGGAGTGATGGGGTGTCATAGAAGGTACAGGGCAGACATTGAGGATGAGACCATTGGGACCCTCAGAGTGGGCAGTGGAGGGNGAGTGTGCCACAGCAGAGGGGCGGGGTGAACTCACGTACACCTGCGGGCCGACTCCTGGGCCAGCTGTAGCCGGTAGACTGAGAGGCGGTTGACACCACCACATACACTGCCCCGTTCTCCCTTGCAATCCATGTCACACTCTGCGTCGCTCACGTTGGCCGCCTGGATCTTGTGGCCACAGTAGCACTCAGCGCCAAACTCCAGACCAGCATACAGGTAACCCCTGGGGGAGGCTGTTGTCAGGCAGGGTAATACGGACAGGAAGACCCCAGGGGACAGGGGACTCAGTGGGAGAAACCCCAGGTAATAGGACCCAGGAGACTTTGGGGTAATAGGAGATGGACAGAGTCTCCAGGAGGCCTGGAGACAAGGATTGAGAACACAAGAGACTTCAGAAAGAGGACAAAGGGTTGGAGGGGCAGGGAGCTTGGAGGAGGAATGGGGATCATAGGGCAGGATAACCTGTTGGGAGTCAGAGAAGGTGGGGAGTCAGAGGGCCCGAGGCACTGTCGGGGAGGGGGCGGAATTCAGAGACCCCTGGGGACAAGGAGAACATCCCGGGGACACCCACCAGCCCTCCTTACTGCCTGATGCATTATATCCCCATACTACTCTCCATGTCCATATTAACACTCATACTCACACATAACAGACACATTCACTGTGCACACACACACACACACACATACTCACTTATACACACACACACATATCCACACATTCCCAGATACTCATACACACTCACTCATATACACACATTCACACACATATTCACACACACATATTCACACACATTTACACACATTCATTCATTCATACATATACACACACATATCCATCCACACACACACACATTCACAGATACTCATACGTACTCACTCATATACACACATTAACTCATACACACACACATACACACATATTCACACACACATTCACACACATTCACCCTCACACACATTCATTCATACATATACACATACATATCCACACACACACACACATTCACTTATATATCCACACATTTACAGATCCTTTTACTCATACACACACATTCGCTCACACACACATTCACTTGTACACACACATACACACACACCACCACCCAGTCCTCTCTCATCACCGCAGAACCCAACNTCTGCCTTCCAGGAAACATCACCCAAGGAGATTCCTCATTGCCAGGTCCCCTGAGAAGTACCGAGGAAGAGGGGGAGGCGGGGCGCTCGTATCCCTTTGGCAGGCTATAAAACCAAGCTCACATACCCAGCCAAGAAAAAATTTCTTCCCCGAAAACAAAGCAAAACAAAATTCCAGGAGCTCTGAGGTTAGGCTATTTTTTCTTTGCCGTGGAATTCTTCCCTAAAAAGGACACTCAGTGGACACCAGTCTAAACACATGGAAGGAGGCTGTGGGCTCTGGCTGAGGATTTGGGGAAGGAGGAAGAAGGGGGGTCTTGCCAGCCCCCTGACCACTGTGCTCTCAGAAACAGTCTCCAAAGCTGTGGGGGCTCCTCAGAGAGAAACCTGNAAAAACATGTCCCCAGAGGAGCCTTCGGTGGCAATAGCTGTCTCCTGNATCCCTAGTCAGTGCTGAGGGTGGGGAGAGTCACCCAGGTTTGTGCCTGCACATGCCCTGGTGACATGGTGGCATTAGCCTTGCCCCTTCCACCTGCTCTTTCTGGAAGACATGACTGAGCATCTTGGGACCTCACTTACCTCCACGTCTCTGTCCCTCTAAGCCTGCATCTCGGACATCCCCTGGGCCCCTCTCCTACAATGGAACCCACTGACAGAAGCAACGTTTCCCAAGAAAAGAAAGTTATTGATTCTGAAACAGGAGACAGCCTGTAACTCAGGGCCAGAAGGGATGANGGCTGAGGAGGAGGGACATTGTTTTAGAGAGGGCTCAATGGCTTCCAGCCGGGGAAGGGGCTTGTATGCCAGCTGAAGCTCTGGTTTGGGAGAGCTGGGAGTCTACAGGGTGTTTTCACACTGCTCTCTTAAAGAGTGGAGTTTAAAACCGGGCATGAAGGCACAAGCCTGCGATCCCCGCCACTCCAGAGCCCAAGGCAAGAGGACTTAAAAGACTGTGACCACACAAACACCGTTTCTTAGAGACAGTCAAGTGTCAGGACTACGCTCACCAAGGAAACCAGCTGACCATGCACACCATACCTTACCAGTCAGCTCCTTGGCACAGTCCATACAGTTGCAGTCATACTCCACAGACAACCACTCATATACATCTTTGTGCACACATACATATGTGGACATATGCACACACANATGCACAAACATGTACATTTATAGATGTGTGTTCACACATGCTTCTGTGCAGACACATGCACATATACAAACACACACATCAATCTTACATACAATCCTTTGTTTCTATGGCCCCTTCGTTCACTTCTCTGACATTCTCTCCACGGCAAGGCAAAGGACACCATGGAAGGAACCCTGGGTGGAAAGGGTTGGAAGGGACATGTCTGGGGACATGGCAGAGGTGGCAGGGTGGGTGTCACTACCGTTCAGCACAGTTGTCCTGGCAACGGAAGACTGTCATCTTCTTGTAGTCGAAAAAGGACACACCTCGCAGGGCCCGGCTCTGGGTGTCGTCCAGGTAGCAGCCGATGTACTTGGCTGTGGGGAAAGAGGAAGAGTAAGGTACAGCTGTGGATGAAGCCGGAGGGCTGCAGGAGGAGGTCCCTGTAATGCCCCTAGCTGTGTGGCTTTGCCAAGTGTGTATGTAATACCTGATTCTGTCCTCAGGGCACAAACAAGGAAAGGGAAATGCTGGGCCTTGGCCAATCAGGGCAGTGGGCACTGATGGGTGAGGCTGCAGGCTCTGAAGACAGCAGGGCACAGGAGGGACTCCCCTCCCTGGGCCACAACCAAGTCCAGCAGTTTCCTGGTGACACTGGTTCCTGGGGNCACACCCATAGCCCNGAAGGAGCCTTATTTCACCCAGAATAAGGCTTGTTTTAGTGGCCATGGAANGTCTGGAAGGTCTGCTCCTTTCTACGGGCTGCCTCAAGGGTCTCCTTGCACTTGGACAGTTCAAGGTTCAGGTCTCCCTGCACTCTGTTACTTCCCAGCTCTGGTCTATGGGGCTTAGTTGGGCTGACCTTCCCAAGGCCTTGTTTTCCTTGCCCTGGGGATGAAACCACCCATCAGNCTGCTNGAGTGGAAGGACTCACAAATGCTCCTATTGTACTGTCCTGTATGTGCTGGNGCAAGGATCTGGTGAGCAGAANGAGAAACTGGCCNTTCACTGGGCAGTGTAAAACACTTCACAGTTTATATCTCNGGTGGACNTGGGTGAATGCTTCCGCCCAAGAGTCACTTTAAATGATATCTAAGAACCATCCAGTTATTAACACCGTGAACACATCCCTTTTCTTTTTGTCAACCAGAAACTCACACACAAAGACAGCACTTTACAGTTTGTGCAAAATCTCTTCTCACTTTTTCTTGACATTTCCCCAACACTTGGATGCAAGCTACAGTAAGTGCTTTATATACACAACTTACTAAACCCTCACCAAGACTCTGAGAGAATATTATCTCTATTCCGCGGTCTAGAGAGGTTGTCATCTGCTTGGGGTGACGTAGTTTGTACAAANGAAGCCAGAGTTGGACATACACAGCCTGACTCCAGATTCCCTCTTCTGGATGGTTGAGGAGTGCTTGCACACTGGAAAGACCTNGCATTCTCTCCCCCTTACAGAGGCCTAGAGAGGAGAGACTCATAGCTCAAAGCTGGACGAAGATTCCCATGCAGGTTTCTGGGACCCACACCGGCTCTTCCTGCCCCTTCTCTTGGAAGAGAAGGACCCAGTCAGGTCCCAGGATTAAACGGCCTTCCAAGGGAGTGACCAGGAAAACCTCAATGTCATTTGACACTTCTCTGCCTAGGAGGCTGCCCAGGTTAAATGGGAAGGGATCCTCTCCCTGTCCTTGTCCTTGGGGGCAGGGTTAGCAGGAGGATGCGTCTCCACCACATAAGGCTGTTGTCAGCTCTGCTGAACACCAGTCTCCATCCTGGCAACTTGGACTTCACAGGACAGAGGTGACCGGCTCNGCTGAGAACAGTCTGACTTCAAAGGGAGCATTGCTGCCCTAGCCACGCGCCCCCTTCCATCCCTCTTGTGAGCCCATCACTAGTGACAACTCTGGAGGGTCCTGCTGGCCTTTGTTCTTGCTGACATCCTAAATGCCTCCTGTCTCAGACAGAATCTCAGCTGATAGGGCGCTGTAGGCACAGGGCAGGGTCGCCCCACATGCTTCATTTTGGACCTTTGCTTGTTTATTTTTATTTCGGGTAAAACCCAGGGCCTGACACCTACTCAGGCAGCACTCTACCATANAGCCATGCTCTCAGCCCTCTTGACTTTTTGAAATTTCACAAGCTTCTTAGGAGCCCATTTTTAAAAAGTGCATGTGTGCAAGCGCACACGTGAGTGTGCATGTGTGTGTTGGTGTGCAGATACCTGCAAAGCCAGAAGACAGTTTGAATCCTCCAGAGTTACAGGAGGTTGTGAGCTGTCTGATGTGGGTGCTGGGACCACTACTCATGTCCTCTGTAAGGGCAGTGTATGCTCTTAACTGCTGAGCCATCTCTCCCGNGCCACTGAGATCCATTTATAGACAGAAAACCAGTCATTAGGACACTAACATCCTCTTGCCTCTGCCTCCTGAGTGCCAGGATTATAGGCAGATCTCATCTGCCTCCCTACAGGGGTGGGTTCCCTGACCCAGTTAGGGTTGGTAGCACTGCCCACCCACCAGCCTGCTGGACTCAAGGCAGGGCATGAGGCCCATGACCCGAATTCTTACAGATTGAAGCTGGCAGTGCAGACCTGCTTTCCCTGGCTCATGACACTGGCATTTTGTAAGACCAAAGATGACAATAGCTGGTACCAAATTCAATCTGTGCAGGAGGGCAGTAAGTGGCGGGGGGAGTGCAATAGAGAGGGTGAGGAAGAAGGAGAGAGGAGGAGGAGGAGGGAGGAGAGGATTAAGAAGTGTTGAAGCCCAGGTGTTAATCTTTTCTGCAGCCCAGTGGCACGGCAGGACAGACGGACACTCCCCAGAACCCTGATGTTGAAGCTGTTTGACTTGCCGAAGCCGCCCACAAGGAAGGTCTTAGACTAAACCCNAGCCCAGGTTCGTCTCCTTCAAAGCTGCTATTTCTGGCGTATTACCCTTAGGCAGGACCCTGGAGTTTTCTCCCCCCTGCTCAGACACTAGGGTGGAGGACAGAGAGGGAGGGCTCCCTGGGGCAGGTGACAGTCAGGGTTGATCACATGTCCCTTCCCCCAGAAATCTGGACTTCAGTCTGAAATGATAGACACACTATNGCAGAGACTCCTTTTTCAATTGGTATGGTGAGGTTCGGNGGATGGAACCCAGGGCTTTGGGAATCCAGGGGTCTACCTGGACTTGTGAATGCTGCTTGACCAGTCGTCCCCAGGCTAGCATTAGACTGAGATGTCCCACATTTGTTGAAAGAACACTAGAATGTCTGTTTCCTCATCTGTCAACAGAAAAGAGACACAAGGTCCTCTGTGCTTGAACACAGAGATTTGAACACAGGCCCNTCACATACTATTGCCCAGTGAAGTCAGTGTCAGGATACACAAGCTGAGTTACTTCTCCCTGTCAGCCTGTCTGGTCCCGATCCCTGGAACGTCACAGCACTGCTAGATTTGAGCTCAGCCTTGTGATTGACAACCCTGGAACCCTCGTCAGCCTTTCCTGGGGCCTGTGCTCAAATCCCACTGTGGTAACAGACCTCCTCTCAGAGGCAGGGGAGTTCAGGTATGTAAAACAGGGACACAGTGTCACAGGCTTCACAAAGCGGGATTAATGGCTGAGTTCACACAAGCCATCAGCATTTCTAGGACCCCAGAGACCATTGAAATACCTAAGGGGCCCAGGCTGCCATTCATGTCCAGCCCAGAATCCAGCGTGTGAGGACCCTCTCTCACTGCACTGAATTCTCTCTTCACACTTTTTCTTCTCTCATTAATCTTTTCATGGAATTCCCCTCTCTCTGATGGAGGCATCTGCTAAGAGAGTGGCTCAGCACAAGCAGGTTTGCACGCTTTTTTCTGTACTGTTGTGAACGGGCTTCCGAGGTACCCTGCTGTGCCGGAGTCAGCCAGATCTGGGTTTGAGGCGCCTAGCCACAGAACTGGGCTTCCAGAGATATCATTTCCCCACTTGACAAGTGGGATCAGAAACGCTGCCTGGGGTGCCTTGAGGTGACCTATGTCTTACACACAGCCCCTGCCCAAGAAGAGACACCAGACTCTGAAGTTCAGCACCTCAGAATATTGCCTGTGGTAGATGAGANNATGATATCAACTGGGGGAGGGTGGCCCCAAACCAACAGAGCTGATGATCATGTGACCAAATGAGATGAAAGGGGACACTGGACAGAGTGTGGCACCTATGAATGGAATCAATAAATGAGTGGAGATATGTGCATATATATTCACATAANCCATATGTGTTGTTTGAGTGTATGTATGTTCACAAGTATATGTGCACGTGTGTGTATAGTTGTGTGTAGGGTGGACATTCATGTATGTGTGTATTTGTATGTGTGTGCATGCCTATGTGTATGGGGTGCACATTGTAGCTACCATCAGGTGTTGCTCCTCAGGTGTCTTCCACCTTGCTTTTTGAGACNGAGTCCCTCACTGGCCAGGAACTCACCTAGTGGGCTAGCCAGTGAGCCCCAGGGGCCTGCTTGTCTCTGCCTCCCCAGTGCTGGGACTGCAAGCTTGCACTACAAGCCCAGCTTTTCTTATGGGAGCTCTGGGTCCTCGTGCCTGTGTGCAAAGCCATGTCCCCAGCTGGGTCCTACAGCTTAAGAAAGAGATACTATCACTCCATCATGAGCAATAAAGGCTTTGGACTCTGAGAGAACTGGGATGGAGTCTACTCTGCCTTTTAGCTGCTGTGTATGCGACATTGGGCAGGTAGTTTAACTTCTCTGATCCTCTGGTTCTCTGTGTGAAGTGGGACTCAATAATTTCTATATGAAGTGATGTGCAATCCCAGGCACTTGAGCAGACCGTCAACCGCAGTCACTGTGTCTGTGTCTTCCACCAGAGGAGATGGGGAGTGGGCTTTCCTGCTATTCCTGAACAGGGTCACACAACCCTCCCCATGTTCCTCCTTCATGCTCAGCCCAAGCCTCCCTGTTATCTGAAGGAAACTTTGAAATCAAGCTGGGTCTCACTCCCTGGCTCCCCCCAACCAGTTGTGTGGCCCAGACAACTCCTGTGACTTCTGTGCAGTTTCCTCCCTCAAGGGCAGAACCTGGGGCAACTTGCTCATCCTCTCTCTGCTCCTGTGTTCCTTCCTGGTTAGCCGGGGTCAGGAAGCCACTCCCTGGCTGTTGTGGGGTTGGAAGTGGTGTGTGATGCATGCACACTGTTCCAGGCAGTGTCTGGCTCTCAGCACCCTCCATTTGATTCACTGCCNTCTGAAGTCGGGTGCTTTGTCCCCCAGAGGAAACTGAAGCTCGGAGACATGGCGTGACCTGCTGAAGGCTGTGCAGAACAACTTGCAGCATTGAGATCTGAACCCTGGCCTGCGTGCTCAATGCTCATGCTCTCACAAGGCTGGGATAGACAGACAACAGACTCAGGGAACAGACCAGTGCCGNCTGCACCCAGGGATTTGACTTCTCATCTGGTGCCAGCTCCGCCCAGATGCAGTTCTTCCCCCCCCATCTCGGCCTCATGGGCTCTGAAGTTCGAGTCCGGCATACCCACATCCAGCAGGGCACCTGCCAGCTTGGGAGGGAGCCAGGCTTCAGTGTCAGGTCAGAGAAGCGTTTCGATTTTGGTGGTGCTGATCTAAGGTGATGACCCCAAATAAGTCCATCAACAGACAGGCTTCATCTGTGTTTTCCTAATGACACTGCCTGCCGAGCGTCGGGAGCTTGGGGCTACTTTTCTACATCCTTTCCCTTCTCTCTTTGCATTTCATAAAATATGTATAAGCTCACTGTGCTGGGCTGTGCCCAGCATTCGGAAGAAGGCTCTCATGCTTTGGAAGTCCATCACCCTCGTTTCAAACTTCAGTTATCCTGTAAACAACCTGTGTACNAGGGGAAGCCATTGTTCTCTGAAGTCAGTCTTATCATGTGCAAAATGGACCAAAAGAGCCTTTAATTCATGGAGTGGTGCTAGTTAAATAAAACAGTGAATCAATCCAACATGGTNCAGTCCACAGGGAAGCTACCAAGTGATATATCATCACAAACCAGATTGTGTGGCGGGCAACTGCATCCACCACCCAATTCTAAGCCACGATCAGGAAACATCAAGNATGGTGCTGGTGCTCAGNAAATGGCATTGATACTATCGACAGCCATAGTGGCCATCTGTTGGTCCCTCAGTATCCCACAGTGGTGGGGTCCAGCATCCCTTGTGACCCAACACGTGTATGAAATTCGGTATTTGCACAGACCTCCCTCACGTGTTCCGCAGTTCTCTCTAAGTGACTTTAGGCCCTCATGCAGTGTGAANAGTGGAAATACAAGGGGGATCCCGTGTATGTTTCTTACAAAGGCATTTTTTTCTCAAGTGNTTTTTGTNTGTGGTTGGCTGAAACCCAGGGTATGACCCCTCAGCCATGGAGAGCTGACTGCATTTCATTCTCACAACCCACATGGACATCATGGCACAGATCCACTGTTGCAGGAGCTCCTGCATGGCACGGAGCAGAAAAGAGCATTTGATTAGATTTGGAAGGGGCAGTGTTCTGGAGGTGGACAAAGCTGAAACTCGGAGGTCTCCTGGCAGAGGGAGAGTCACACATTCATTTACCCATCCAGTCACTCTTTAGTCCACTGGGTACAGCCNGGAGCCACTGCTTTGCACCTGGTGCTGTCCCAGGTGCTGACTGGTTGAGCTGGCCAAGACTGGAGTGAATGCCCCTGACCTCTCAGAGCACGGAGTGCAAAGACCCAGTTGCACAAGCAAGATGCCTTTGGATGGTGATGCAGCCGGCAGCAGAGTAAAGCTAAGGGGTGTGACTGTGACCAGACATGGAGTGGAACTGGTTAGGACACTCTGGGAATTGGCTATGGGAGGCAGGGCCTCAGTTGTGATTACAAGGAAGGGAGCTATGCAGACATGTAGGGAAAGAGTATTTGGCCAAAAGGGCAGAGATCCTGGGGCAAAGAGGAGCAAAGTGCTCAATGAACAGGAAGAAGGACAGTGGGGTAGAGTGTGGGAGGGAATCTGAGAGCTTACGGAGCAGACTGGCGAGGACTCTGGGGGCTTTCAAAGGATAGGTTGGTGTTTGTAGTGGCNAGAGGCAGAACTTGAGTGGAGACTATGGAAAGAGGAGCGATTTCTCTCTCTATCAGACCAGCCTCTCATGCCTTGCNATGCTAAGACCTGGTCACTCCCCATGTAGATCCCGGGGGTACTTTCTGAAGTACTAACTGCCAGTTCTGTCCCAGCTGTGTTGCTAGGTCCTTGCCTGACCCGTGTCCCACTGGATTCTCAGGACTGCCTGGAGGGGAGTCATTTTTGGGTCTGTGTGANAGGTATGGAAACTGAGGCTCGGAAGGTCAAGNCATTGCCTGGACCACANAGGTGGCTANGGTGTCTCCTCACCACTCTNTGAGCTCTGTGCTCTCTCAGAGTGGGAAGGTAGAATTTCCTNGAGAGCCAGGTTCAGGCTGGGACTGGGGCAGGGGTACCTGTCCTTAGGANGGGTCTCTTTGTGAATCCTGTGCCTGGTAGGGATGGAGAAGGGCTTCCTACAGTGGCACACAAAGACTTGTGGTACCAGCCTTCATCTCATCCTCTGTAGTGTGGGGCGGCTACCCACCAACCCCACAGTTCCCCAGAGTTTTCTTGAGTGAGAGTAGCAAGAAATATTAGATAGAAGGATTTAGAGTGTGGAGATAAAGACAGAAAATACAGGATAGCCTCGAGAGGGCCTGGAACCTATTCCATCGGGCCCGTCTGTCTCTGCCCCAGGGTATTTATAGGAAGGCCAAGGGGTGCAGCAAAAGACCTCCCCGCAGCACAGCCAAGTGCAGACCATCCCAGACACCTGCACTCAGGCCCATGTCCAATCATCCTCTCTATGCAGACCTGCTGGGTAAAGTCACCAGGAACCTGAAAATGGGCTTCCACACTGCACACCCTCTCATATTAATCTCAAGAGCTGTGGCTATGGCAGGTTTCCCTAGCCTATTGGTCACCTGGTATCTGCCAGTGGAGTGGGGAATACCTGCAGAGAAAACCAAGTCTGGCCCAANGGTGCTTAACCCCCAGGCTATACTGAAACTAGCTGTGCAGCCCTGTGCCAGCATCTTTACCTTTTGAACCTCGGCTTCCACATCTGGTTCTTGCTTGTTTTTAATTTATTTTGTTTTGCATATGTGGTGGTGGCTTTGTGCCAGAGGCATAGGTTGCCCCTGGAGCTGGAGGTATAGGTAGGTGTGAACCACCCAACATGGATGCTGGGAATGACACCCGGGTCCTCTGCAAGAGCAGCATGTGGCTGTGCTCTTAACTTCTGAGCCATCTCTCCAGTCCCATTTGTGAGTCAGGGTCGCTAGCTTAGTCTGACCTCCAATTCCTTATGTAGCCAAGAATGACCTTGAACTTCCAAGTCTTCTGCTTCTGCCTCCCTTGTTCTGGGATTACAGGTGTGCACTACCCTGCCTGGGGATCGAGCCCTTGGGGGATCGTGCACGCTGGGGAAATGCTCTACTAACTGAGCTATACCCCCATCCTTCCACATCTGTTAAACAGGCAGGCACAAGCTCATCTGTACCCTGTTCAAGGCTGTGAAATGCACCGGTAATCAAAATCCTTTTGGCCATAAAAGGCTGAGAAAATGCAACAAGGCAACGGAATTTACCCAGGGCAGTGTTAGTGCCCGGAGCTCCATTGCNATGACAGAGCTCNGCAGACGGAGAACTCTTTGGCATGGCTATAGCTTCGCTTTGCTAAGTAGCTTCCATCAATCCTGGGCTCCTGGTGTCCTTTTTTCCGTTTAAAACAGAGTTTCAGTATATAACCTAGGCTGGCCTCTGACCCCTTTCACCTCAGCCTCCCCAGGGCAGGGAGGAAGGTATATTCACTACCCCGCCCAGCTGTCTCCGTCTTCAAACAGGCAGGGTAGCTGTTTAGTACCGTGGAGATGATTCTGCATGTGTTAAGCACTCACCANAGATCCTGGGACATTCAGTGCTCTGCAAATACTGATGCTGGAGTTTTCGTGTGTGTTTAACAAGCAGTGATAAAGGGAACAGGGATTCTAAACAGAGGCAAGTGAGGGGTTCGAATGGAACTTGCCAACCGAAGGGCTAGTGACTGCTCATTACGGATGACTGCCGATTTCCTACCTCTGGAGCTCCTTAACCAGTTGCTGGCTGATATTTCTGCATTTGTGTTCTGTATCCTATATTTTCCCTTTGTCCCCCCAGGCTCTTACCTCTCTCCTCTTCCTTTTCCTTCTCCTTCTCCCGGACAACCCTCCCCTTGAGGGCTCGGCTCCAGGCTCCCCCGTAGTCACCCAGCTTGGCTCTCTCGCTGGTCTCCTTGCTTTTGAATGAGGGTCCGTATCTGCGTGAAATGCTGGAGGCCTCCCCCGTGTCCCGGAAGCCTCTGCTCAGGTGCAAGTCACCCAGGAAGGGCAGCTCGGCTCCTTCCGCTGGGCTCCCCGCGGCAGGGCTCGCCTGGCTCTGGGGCACAGCGGGCTGGCCCACGAAGCCCGAGTGCAGGAAGACGAGGCTCCCAGCGGTCAGGTAGAGAGCCAGCAGGGTAAAGAAACGCACGGGCTTCCTGCGGAAATACCGGAAACACCGCTGGAACTTGAACCAGAGCTTGGCCATAGCAGGATCATTCCGGACTGGCTCAGGGCTGGCTGGGCTGATGGCTGGGGAGGGGCATGGAGGGCTTGGCTTCCCAGGACACCTTAAGGATGCAACTCCGAGGGCGTGGTACTCTGATCCCTCCACAGAGGAGACACCGTAGCCAGAAAGCAAGCCCAGGCTNGGCTGAGGCAGGGAAAATGAGGACAGAGGTTCTGGAGTCCTGAGGTCAACACGAGCTGCCTGGGGCCAAGAACCGGGACCTACAAGATGCGGTCTCCTTTCCCCGCATTTCGGTCCTCATCCCAGAGCGTGGCTAAAGAACTCTGGTGACGAGGATTGGGGGAGGGAGCCCAGCACCTGCTCACTTTGGCCCCTTCTAAGCCCCCTTTGGACCGTTGAGCCTGATTAGTTCACTGTGGGCTTTGATGCTGGTCTCTCCTCCAGCTCCAANGGGCGACCAAGCTGTGTGCCACCTTCTGGGGACTCGTGCTGGAAGGTCTCCATCCGGTCAAGCTTCAGGGCACTGGGCTGCCACCTGCAAAACAGCAGTGGACACCGGCATGAGGGCCCCCCACTAAAATCCAGAATGTAAAGAGGTTCTGGGCAACCTCAAAGTGGTGTGCAGAGGCCCGGAGAGGAAGCACCTTGAGAAAAGGCTGCATGGGTTCCAGGGTTGCGGAGCCTTGCCTTTGCTCCCTGACACACGGAAATTGGGGTGCTTCAATCTTAATGAGGATTGAAGTCGGGGAAAAACTTGACCTCAGTCAACCACAAGTTCTTATGCACTATTTGTATACATCTGTCCCTCAGAATCCACAGGACGTTGGTCCCAGAGAGGCTCAAGTATCTTGGGTACTAAGGCAGGGTTTGCATAGGCTCTGCACACACCCTCCTATGGGTTTCAAAACATCTCATGTCTTAGAACATCTAACAGGAATGTCAGTGCTCAAGAGTTGCTACACATTACTTAAAATAATGGCAGAGGAGGACTTTCTATACATTCAGTATGGACTGTGTGTGTGTGTTCACGCGCGCCCATGTGTTATGAGTGTATAGTATTTGTGTGTGTGGAAGCCAGAGGTCGATATTGAGTAGCTCCTCCAGTCACTGCTTACCCCACCCCCCCTTGTGTTTTGAGACAGGGTCTTTTCAATGCTGAAAGCTAATTCGGCAGCACTGCCTGGCCAGTGTACTCCAGGTATTTTCCTTCCTCTGCCCTCCCAGTGCTGAGGATCTGAACTCAGGTCCCTTTGTTTATGTGGCCAATTCTTTGCCAACCGAGCTATCTCCTCAGTCTTAGATATTTTTCCCCTCACTTGTTTTCTACCCATGGTTGGTTGAATCTGTCTGTAGAAGCTACCAACAGGGCAGGCCCAAGCTGCTTGTTCCTCCCTTTCTAAACAGGCTTGGTATATATTTGTCAAGCAAACATGAACTTGTGGGTTCCCTAAGTCCAAAGAAAACCTCAGAGACTTTCTGAGCCCAAACTCATTCATATTGCTTCCTCAAGGAAGCGTTAAGGAGACCAACTGTGCCCAGCTATAGCTGAGATGCAGAGATAAAACACAGCTCTCCCGAGGGCGTGTGTTCTAATGCAGAAATCAAATCCACAGGCCATTGTCTGCCTGAGGGGGAAATGGGAAGAGAGGGAAGCAGGCTTAGGAAGCACCACATTCATGTGATCAGTATTTGCTGAGGGCCTCCAGGTGGCCAGCTCAGTGCTGAGCCTCCTTCAAAGGCTGTCTCTTCTGTTCTCTCCTCTCTTACAGGTGAGGGACGTGGGGACTTCAAGAATGAGTGTGTGTGTGTGTGGGGGGGTAGTGTTGAAATTTGAAACCATATGTTTTTGCTTGTTTGTTTTAGACAGGGTTTCATATAGCCCAGGCTAGACTCAAACTTGCTCTGTAGCTGGGGCTAGCCCCGAACTCTTGTTCTTCCTGTTTCTACCTCCCAAGTGCTGGGATTACAGGTAAGTGCCATCCTGCTTGGTCAAACCACAGCTCTTAACCTTTTGAACTCTTTCTCGTATTCCCATGCATTCTGGACACTGCCTGGCAATTGAGAGGTAGCCACAGAACCAGAGCCCATCTCTTTCCAGCTCCTGCAGCAACTTCCTCTGGTCAGGGATTCTCTGAGGAAGGCTTGATGAACTCCTGGTTAGGAATTCGAATTCCCCTGGGAGCTGATGAGAAGTTCTGACTTTATAATTAGCATCTCTCTTGTCACAGGAGGCCGCAGAGCGTGTTTGCTCATGGGCAAACAAAGTTGAGAACCCCATTCTGGACAATCCACCAGAAGGAAAAACAGGATGTAGATGGGCAATGCTCTTTCATGTTACCACCAGCAGGGGGCGACAGGATGCTCTCAGCCAATGCTAGGGGGACCCAAGCGTCCATCACCATTGGAAGTGCGGCTCTGGGTAGCCCCTCAAACCACAGAGCAGCATGGGAGCTTCCCTGCGGTTTCAGGTGGCGTCTGCCACTCACTCATTCAGAAGCTCAGCGCTTTACTGCACCGACCACCTCCTAGGCGTGCAAAACATAACAATCCACGCACTTGCGGCACCAAACACCATCACCCTCAACCATCTACCCACCCATTAATTTATCCACCCACCCATCCATCTTTGCATTCATCTGTTAGTCTGTCTTCTTCCTGCAGTCCACCCACCCATTCATCCCTGCACCCATCCTTCTATCCAACTCTCCACTTAGCCAGGCACTTCCTGTTCTTCCATTTACATAGAACAGGGCCAGGGAGATGGCTCAGCAGGTAAAGGCGATTGCCACCAAAACTGACAATGATGCAAGTTCAATCCCCAGGAACCCACATGATGGAAAGAGAGAACTGATTCCTGAAAGCTGTGCACTGACCTCCACATGCATGCTGTGGCATGATCCTACTAATATTTACACACACACACACACACACACACACACACAGAGAGAGAGAGAGAGAGAGAGAGAGAGAGAGACAGACAGACAGACAGACAGACAGACAAAAACACACATAAATAAATAAATAAATGTAATTTCAAAAATTTAAAATATGTTCATTCTGACTGTATGTGCTAGAAACACAAGAATGAATAATTTACTCTGTATTTTCAGGGAATTTTTAGCCAACTAAGGAAGAAAGCCAGCAACTCCACGGGTGCTGTGTCAACTAGACAGTGACAGAGCCCCTGTAGAGTATGTATCTCATGATACAGAACAGCAATATGATATTAACAGTGTCTAAGCACTTACATGTGCTATTCTACACACACACACACACTCACATATACACACACACATGCACACACACGTACACTCCCACACTCTGATTTAGTTCCCACAACAATTCCATGAAGTTCCGTGTTTCTTACGGAGCTGAAAACGGAGTANCAGAGAGGTTAATTAACTTGTTCTGAGACACACAGCTGGTGAATGGAAGCTGGGCTGTGAGGACCCTAGGACTTCAGGAACTGGGCATCTGCCTCTTGCTTTGGAACGATAGGTCCAAGCACATGAGAAGAGACAAGCCTTTGCACTGAGGTCCCAGATGGGGGTTTAAAATGTCAGGAGATGATTTGGGGGCCCCACTGATCCTGGAGTATGGGAACCTGTAGCAATGGAGGGTCTACAACTGCCTGGGGAGGGAGGTGGAAGAGGGCGTCCCCAAGGGAGCAGCCGGTCTAGGACAAGTAGCTAGCCCTCTGGGTAAAGGACAGACAAGGAAGAGCCAGACCAGGAGGCAGAAAAAACAGCNGGCAGAGCCTGACCACAAGGGACCTAAGTGCCTCNGCCCTGCCAANGGCACAGAACTCACTGAGGTTTCATGATCACTACATTTTATCCTTTTAATTTTTCTGAGGCAGTGTTCCATATTGCCCAGGCTACCTCAAACTCACCATGTAGCCAAACATAACCTTGAACTCCTGATCTTCCTGCCTTCGTCTCTCAAGTGCTGGGGTTATTATAGGTATGCACCACACACCTGGTTTAAGGGGTGCTGGTGACTGAACTCAGGGCTGCCTGCATGCTAGGCAGACACTCTACCAACCAAGCTGTATCCTGAGCTGACTCTGCACTATAGGAAGATCGNCTTGAAGTCAGAGCCTTGTGGGAACCCAGGCACTTCACACTTATGTGCCGTGGAGAGAGAAAGTCGGGAGTCATTCCGGCACTTTGAGGGAGCCCCTCAGCTCTGTAGATCACCGATCTTTAGATCCAAGTGTGGGCCCCGGACGTTGCCCACCTGGATTCAGGTCTGAGTAGAGAAGCCTTTCTGAGTCACAGTACCCCGTCCTCAGNGGAACCTAACTACTTCTGGCTCCTGGAGCTGCCAGCCCTCCCCCACTCAGTGGCTCTCTCTAAGACTTTGTTTCTCATTCCTTCTTCCTCCCTCTCACAGACAGAAACACCACTGCACATCGTACAGGAGACTTAGCTNCCTGTCATTTGTTGAACACCTACTTTATTCCAGATGCCGTGTTTAAAGGCCTTACAAACAAGCCCCCCACATATCCCTCCCTCCCCACCACCTCTGAGGCTCCCAAGTCCACAGACTGTGCATACACAGCTCTGCACTGGCTTCAGCAAGCCCTCTCTCTGTCGCCATTCACTCAAATCACACCGGCGACTCTNTCGAATTGAGTGCCTAAACCTCCCTGGTCTGCATTTTTCNNTCGATGACGTGTGTCAATCATAGAAAGACAGTGCATAGGGCAGGGGTTGGCACTCACTGAGGGTGGGCTCTCGTGCTTCCCCTGCTCTTCATTGCAGGAGACCTCTGGGGTCTTGGTGTCCTGTCTTCCTGGGACAGGAAGCCNTTGAGTGACTGGATGTAGATTATATTTTAACAGTAAAAGCAACTTACAGGTTGATAAGCCAAGTAAGANATGGGTGCTGGCTGGGGTAGGGCTGCTCCGCAGGAAGGGGAACCAAGAGGCTGCNTGCCCTGTGTGTAGCTCCTTCCTCTAAGAGCAAAGGGTCTCCCTCCACATTCTTGAGGGAGACCGCAAGGAAGCTTGTAGGTTGGAAGGGGCTGGGCCTTCCTTTTCTACCCTCCTCCNNTAGCCTGACTGGGGGTCAGAGGCAGTTCCGGGAGGGGTGTTAGACAGGTCCAGGGACCAATTAAACCTATGACCAAAGTTTGTCCAAGAAAGNGCTGCTAAGAAACCTGGCTGGTGAAAGCCGATGTCTTCCTGGTNTTGGGGAGAAGCCCGTCTGGGCCATCTCTATCTTCATCTCTGATCTCCTGACAGCACAAACCACCAGGAAGATGAANGCCCCAATGCTTAAGGAGGGAGTCTCCAGCCAGTCTGGACACTGTCTCACAGACCCTGGCTTCATCTCATTTTGCTCTTAGAATTTAATCTGTTATTATAGTGTGTGTGTGCAAATGTGCACACGTGCTCNGGTGCCTGTGGAAGTCAGAGGACCGCTTTCTCGGTTCTGTCCTTCCACTGTGGGTTCCAGGGACTGAACTTGGGCTGAGCAGCAAGCGCTGAGCTATCTGGCTTGCTCTGCTTTTTGTTTGGAGATAAGGTCTAATGTAGCCCCCAAACTCCCTATGTACCTGAGGATAGCCTTGGACTCCTGATCCTCCTGGGTGCTGGATTACAGGTGTGCCCCATCATGCNCAGCTCTGTCCAGTCTTTCCTATAATACTGTGTAGCACTGAGGCAGAGGTGAGNAAAAAATGGAGAATCTTGGTTCTCTTCATTGTTTACCCAAAACTTCAAATAAATACAGTTCCCTTTGCCAGTTTCTGTTTCACAGCTTCTTTGGAAACCAGGGGACCCGAGGCAGCAGCTAAAACTAACATTCTCCCCCATCCGATGTAGCCACCGTTGCTGTGGAAATCTGGGGAGTCCCTGCTCAAGGGCCATATGTTACCAGGGAAACCGGGTCCCTTTTGGATTCTTAGTCTTCTTAATAAAAGAATTTTAAAACAGACTCAAAAGGAAGGCCAAGGACAATTGCAGTAAATGTCTGAGAGAAAAACAGCGGGGCAGGCAAGCTGTGAATCTTGGCAGCTGCCTGGAGGAGGGAAGAGGAAGAGAAAGGGCCCTGTCCTTTTAAGTTAGGTCCAGGAATGGAGTGCAAGCATCACACGGCAGAAGAGGGGTGGGGCAGCTTCAGAGAAAGTGAGAAAGCCCAATGTGTCTGGGAATGGAGGCCCAGGCTTTTGGCCAGTGTCTGAGAAGCTAGAGAGAAAAGAAAAAANAGTTCCACTTTCCTGGAGTTGAGGTGTCATGTGGTAGAAGCCTTGTGTCTGCNAGCATCCCTGCCACAGGGGGGCCTTCTGGGACAGAAAAGTACATGATAGTATTAGGGCTCAAAGNCCATGGGGGAGGGGTCTATTCCCAATGGCCTCCTAGCCCGCTGACCACCTAANACTGTGGTGCTCAGCACTTGCTCCGCAGGAGCTGAATCCAATGTATCCCCAGACAAACACGCTATCCAGCGACGACAATGAGGTGTAAATGCCTCGTGATACCCAGGAAGAAGCCAATCTGAGAAGAAAGCACACTGTGTGATTCCAACCACGAGATAGTCTGGAAAAGACAGCAACGGAAAGGGCGTTGTCTGCAGCTCGGGGTGGGGGGGGGATGAGCTGGTGGAGCGCAGGACTTTGAGGGTGATGACTCAACCCAGCTGATACTGTAATGGCACCTATATGTCACATGATGTCCAGAACCACAGAACACATGACATGGAGAGTAGTCCCTGACCCTATGAGGAAGCATGTGCAAATGGCAACAGGCCTGAACCCCATTAGTGTTGATGGCATTGGCAGGGGGCCTGAACCCCATTGGTGTTGATGGCATGGGCAGGGAGCCTGAACTCCATTGGTGTTGATAGTGTGGGCAGGGGGTACAGGGGGTCTGAACCCCATTGGTGTTGACTGCATGGGCAGGGGGCACTGTGCCTTCCAACTACGTGCTGCTTCAACAAATACAATCATCTGCACATTAAGCTAACCATGGTTGTCAGTAATTCACTGCACATTTCAAACAGCTAGGAGAGTGGGTTTGAATGTTCTAACACAAGGAAATGACAAATGTCTCAG
This sequence comes from Neotoma lepida, assembly GCA_001675575.1. Classification (NCBI taxonomy): domain Eukaryota; kingdom Metazoa; phylum Chordata; class Mammalia; order Rodentia; family Cricetidae; genus Neotoma; species Neotoma lepida. Next base: position 1,374,775 of record LZPO01057486.1, read on the forward strand.
GTGATAGATGGGCTGGTCCCTCCAAACACCTACCTCATCACACATCTCACACATGGACTGAAACATCACCTCGTGCCCCGTAACACACACCATTATTCTAGCTGCAATTAAGTGTTTGTAATGGTTTACTTGTTTGTTTCCAGGAAAGGGTGGTCACATACTTGCCGACTCTGTGCTGGGATAGTAAGAGAAACTGAAGAAAGGGAGGGATGGAGAGAACAAGGCAGGAAGCTGTATCCTGTCCGGCGGTTCTGATGACCCAGCTGAGGCACAGTCCCCATCTGTGGTCCTCTCTCCCAGGCAGCTGGCTGCCTTCTGCAGCCCAGATCATTCCCTTACCCAAGAGAGAGACTTGTAAAGCAGGGCCCTGGGCCCCTATCATTAAGCCATCTGGAGTCATCGCTCTCCTGCAGGCGCTGCTGTGTCGCGGGTCAATTAGTGCTCATTTGCATAGACATCCTTAATAGGCTGCTAATTGTCAGGGGGATAATGGATGGTTCTGTTCATGGGCAGAATGTTTATCCAGGGGCCAGACCCATAGGGGGTGGCAGAGCAGGGAGAAAGGGAAAGGAGGGGACCTGGAGACCAGAGGAGGTGGCAGAGGAGGAAAGGATGGAGCCAACTCNGCTTAGGCTGAGGCGGCCTCATCATCTGGAGTCTGAGCTTCCTTATGTTCAAGTGTGCTTCTCTAGTCTGCTCTATTAGAATAACTGGAAAGCACAAGTACCANGGGGAAGCCACACGGGCCCAGAAGGACCCTCTGGGAAGGTCTGTAAGCTGAGACCTCCAGAGAAGGTCCCTAGCAGGAGGGCACCATGCATGTACTGACTGGATCCTGGGACAGGAGTGGGTCCATCATGCAGGGGCTGCACCTCAACTCTGCCCCTGCTTTCTAAGGAGACCACACAGGGTGGAGGAGGGGGCTCTAAGGTCTCTTCTGGGGCAGGACTTAGCTGCCCTGCATAGAGCCAGGATGCACATTCCCTTCTTGGTAGGGCTCAGATCTGTGGCCACAAAGCCTGGGACATTCATTGTGGCCTTTTGAAGAACTCCTCTACTGACCTGTGTCTGCCAAGACAGCTGGCAAGGACACTCTGAAGAGGGGCTTAAGGGCCATGGAGAAGCATCATTCTGCTTCCAGTAATCACATCACCCTCTAGTCAGCGGCATCTTCCCCGGAGTGAGGAACACAGAGCTGGGGATGGACTGCCCAGTAAAGTGGCATTCTCTAACAGAAGGGGAAACTGAGGCTTAGGGAATCCAGAACGAAACGACCTCTGTCCCTGAGAGATGCCTGACACAGGACAGGACAGGACTAGTGTTCAGTGATGTCAGCTCTTGTCATCACTGTCCCAGAGGGCAGGGTACTTTTAGGAACCAGCTAGGACAGGCTGGGTGATTGGAGGACTCAGAGAGCCTAACAGAGTGACCCAGGATCACATAGCCAGGCCAGCCCCAAGCTTGTTCCAGAAACTGCCACCCTGTGTCCACACTGCTCTTGGTCAGCTCCTTCTAGCCACAATCACCACTTGTTGCCACACCCGGTTGGGCTCTAACTTGGGAACAGTGGCTACTTCCATTAGAAACCCTTACCCGGAGAGGAATTTTCCACTCAGAATGGTCTCTGGCCCAGTCTTCTGTCCCTGCCAGGGAGTGTGTACTGGGGGAACCATCTCTGAACCCCCAGTGGCTCCTCAAGGCCACTTTCCTCCTCAAGGTCCTCTTTCCTCAAGAACACCAACTCAGAGGCAGACTCAGAGACAAAATTACAGCCCATCTGCACTAGAGGGAGGGCTACCTGATTCCTGACCTGATTCCCAGGTCAGATGGGGAAACTGAGGTCAGGAGGGGAGGGGGAGGGCCTCTGTGGTCACACAGTACTTCCTCTAAGGCTCAGGCCTCTTGTTGGCCATAGGTCTTGTACCCCCAGGAAGGAAGCATAGCAAACTCTGCCCACAGCAGACCTACTGCAGTGTGGACCTTCATCTCCCTCATCAGGACCTCTCTAGGGGACTNCACATTATTTTTATGCTCCCTTGATAGATGAAGTAGCAATGCCTCTCAGACCCAGGCTTGTGCTACTCCAGAACCTTCTACCCACTGCTGACCTGGGGCCCCCAGTCTGGGGAAGAGCATGGTGACCAGAATCCCTCAGACTTGGGAAGCCATTCTTCTTTGTGTGTTCAGAGACCATGCAGAGAATGAGGACTTCCCAGAAGGNGCAGAGGTCCCTGACCCTTGGGCATCTTCATCATAACCTTCAGTGGCTGGAAGGGCTCTGGGATACCTATCGGAAAGGTGTCTCCNCCACTGTCCTCCCCTGATGGTAACCACAGGCAGAAAGAGAATGTCTCCTGGCTCCTCTGTCAATCACCTGAACATCATCATAGGAGACAGTGCCCAAGCCCCTCACGGCACATTCCATGCCTGCCCTTTCCTGACCCCAGCACAGACCTATGCCTCTCTATCCTGTACTGTCCCTCCTCACCCTCAGCACAGACAGGGGTCCTGAACCCCACTTTACACACAAGGAGCAGCGGCTGCTGCCATTTGCCCCAGAAACCTGGTTAGTTCTGGAAGCTTCAAACTAGATTCTCCAGCTCTTGGGAGTTGAAACTGAACCGCCAGCTGGAGCCTGAAGCCCCCAGGCCNGGTTCCTGCTCCTCTGAGGCGGCTGGTGCCGACCTGAGCTGTTCTCTGCATTGCAGGATGGTCACCCACACCCTGGCCCACACCAAACAGCATGATTTCCCTCCCTAGGGATGCAGCTGTAGACACAGCTGCCCTGGGGAACAGCCTGGGCTGGTCACTCAATGCACACGGCTTTTAGCTCAGACTTCACCTCAGGTTTTACCCAGCCTGACTCTATCGGGGTTCAAGGCTAGGGTCCTCATTTGCAGGACTTTGTACCAAGGTGGCCAGGGTCTACNGACTGGCAGTGGGCTCTCTGATTGGGACATTCAAATTCTGGTTCCTTCTGTGNCGAGGTCGAAGCTCCCCGGGAGACAGTCACACCTCAGTGCCTTCCAGAGACTGGGGAGAAAGACACACCCATGAATTATATATTTCCAGCCATCTCCAAATTGCTCAGCAATTACAGAACACCACAGGCAGTCACAGGGGACAGGAGCCTCCCTTGTGGGCTGAGATGCAGCTGTACAGAAGAGACCTCGACAGCCAGGCTGGGTTAGGAGTGAATTTATAGTTGTT
>LZPO01057486.1:1387016-1398734 GCA_001675575.1 Neotoma lepida
TGCCTGTTACCTACCTAGCCATCATGTTTTGCAAGTCACCTCGGGTTTAACAGCCCTGTCTGCAAGCAAGTTACAAAGTGTGTGTGTGCGTGTCACCAGCATTGGTCTGNAATTTAACCTTGGCAGTAAANACTCCTGGGAATGGCTTTGGCTGAGGCTGTCCTGGGAGGGTCCTTGACGGACAGAGCCATAGCTATGCTGCCTGCTCAAGAGTTCAGCCCTCCTCCTGCACCCACCCCTTGACATCGGATTCACGAGAGACGGCACCTCACAAATATGTCAAAGCAGAGNCACTCGCCGGGTGTCTTTGAGGCAGGTGCCGGGATGACACTGTTGTATAAACATGGGGGTCAAGGTTCAGAGAGGTAAATCTGTCTGTCCAATGTGATGAAGCTAGGCAAGCATCCAAGTACAGACCCTACACAGAGTCAAACATTTCAAGAGAACAATAGAAAACACAGACGTCATCTTGTCAGGACCAACTCCAGTGTGAATAAACCTCCATTCACAAAGCAAGGGGAGTATTCACTTTGAATCTCCTCGATGAATCGATTAATTGGGAGGAGAGCTCCGACTTATCACCTACAGATCTTTAACACCCCAGCCTCAGGCTCAGAGCCCCAGCCNGCAAAGTTTGCTGGAGCCAATGCGCTCTGCCTGCCTTTGAATGTATATATTGATTGGCCTCTTTAAGGGAAAGACANGTTGGTTTCACAGTTTCAAGTAAGTTAACTTCCAAATAAACAATATGAATCAATGGAAAGAGAGATAAACAACTGTAGGAGAAAGCAGGAAGGTGGTGTGCTCACAGCTTTCATCTGGGAAGATGTNACAACACCCCATCCCATGTCCAGCAGAACTATTGTCTCATCAGCCCAGCAAAGAAGGGTCCAACATAGAGATAATGGAGCTGGTGTGACAGGGACACTGCCCACTTCTCCCTCACTCTGTCCCAGGCTCCATGTTAAGGCCCCAGCCGTGTCTGTTTGCTACACCTGGCAACCAAACATCACAAACTGAGTGGCTTACAGCCGCTCCTCCCTAAGCTCTGTCCATGGGGTTGGTTCCTCTGAGGGCACGAGGAAGGGTCTGTGCCAGGCTTCCCCTGACTTTGCAAGTGTTACCAGAAAACCGGTAGCTGTACCTCTCCCTTCACGCCTCCCCTCACGCCTGCCTTCATCTCTGCATGCTGGTCTCCCGTGTCTGTTTGCCCGTCATCTTAAATTCATCTTTTTAATNGACAGTTTCACACATGTATATGATACACTTAGTCATTCTCTTGCCCCATCACCTCTCATCCCACCCCCTCTCCCATGGACCATTNTTTCCCATCATGTCTATTCCACTTCCCATGCCTTCTTTTTGGGTGACACCCATTGACTTTAAGCAGGGTTGCTTGCATAGGTGTGGGCAGAGGTTATTTACTGGAGTAGGTAAACCTACCAGTGGCCGCACTTCTCCCCTAGTAACCATGAACTGCCAACAGTCCCTCAGGAAGGGGTGGGGTCTTGTATACTGGCTGGTTTTGTGTGTCAACTTGACACAAGCTAGAGTCATCAGAGAGGAAGGAGCCTCAGTTGAGGAAATGTCTCCATGAGATCCAGCTNTAGGNCATTTTCTCAATTAGTGATGGATGGGGGAGGGCCCAGCCCACTGTGGGTGGTACCACCCCTGGGCTGGTGGTCCTGGGTTCTATAAGAAAGCAGGCTGAGCAAGTCATGGGGAGCAAGCCAGTAAGCAGCACCCCTCCATGGCCTCTGCATCAGCTCCTGCCTCCAGGTTCCTGCCCTATCTGAGCTCCTATCCTGACTCCCTTCAGTAATGAATAGCAATNAGGAAGTATAAGCTGAATAAACTCTTTCCTCCCTGACTTGCCTTTCAGTTATGGTGTTTTGTCGCAGCAATAGAAACCCTAACTAAGACAAGCTGGTACCAGCGTAGGAGGGTATTGCTGTGACAGACCTGACTATGTTTTGGGGAGGACTGTGGAAGGATTGTGGAACTTTGGACTAGAAAAGCCATTGAGTGTTGAGAACTCAGTGAGCTGTTCTGAGGAGCTTGGGAGATAAGAATGTTGAGAGCAGTGCAGATGATGGAGGCCTTGCTTGTGAAGTTTAAAGACTCTATCGGGACCATTTGTTATTTTGAATTAAGATTTTGTGGTCCTGGTCAGCTAGGGCTGAAGAATCAGCTGTGATTAACAAGATACCGAAACTGCTAAAGTGAAACTTTGCTTTGCTGGGCTATTTAATGCTGGTCAGCTGGAGCTAAGAAATTATCGGTGATTAAGAGGAGACCGGCATCACTGAGGTGGAGTCTTCTGGGAAATGTTTCCTGAGAGCACAGAGAAGCTGTGTTCCAGAGGTGGCCAAGGTTGTACTTCGTGCTGGCAGCTGGACTTGGTAGTGTAAGAGTCACCCAGGTAGTACTTGTTTTGAAGGCATGAAGGGGTCATAGAGAGGCCATTGGTGAAGGAGTAACCTCAGTGGCAGTTGAAGGCCCAGGACTGAAGGGGTCATGCAAAGAAGTTGAAGCTTGGCACTATCTATCTATGTATCTATGTATCTATGTATCTATGTATCTATGTATCTATCTATCTATGTATCTATCTATCTATCTATCTATCTATCTATCTGTCTATCATCTCTCTATCTCTCTGTCATATATCTATCTATCCATCTATTATCTATCCATCATCTATCTATCTATTATCTATCTCTACCCATCCATTTATTTATTATCTATTCATCTATCTATTATCTATCTATCAATCCATTTATCTATAACATGCATATGATAGTCAGAGGACAACTGTGGGAGTCACTACTGTCCTTTCCTTCCACCATGTGGGTCAGGGGGGCATGGTACAGGTGCCTTCACCTGCTGAGCCACCAGCCCCTTCTTTCCACTGTCACTTGTGTTGGGCCCATTCTACTGTGTTCCAATGATATAGCAATGATCTCTCCAAAAGCTGCTTCCAAACGAGGCTGTGTTCTGAGGTCCTGGGTTGAGTCCAAGAGCCACACCCATGCCAATCAGTTTACTGTTGCCATGACAACTTAGAAGAGAGAGGTTTGCTTTGGCTCACGGTCTCAGGAGTCTTAGTCCATGACTACTTGGTCCCATCACTTCTGGGCAGGTGGTGAGCAGGCTATCATGGTGGAGACCCATGATGGAGCAAGCTGGTCACCTCATAGTGACCAAGAAAAAGAGGAAGAAGGGGAGACGAAGGAGGGAGAGGCAGGAAGAGGGGGGAGGAGCTGAGGACAAAGTATCCCCTTCAAGGACGACCCCCAGTGACTTCCTTCTCCCTGCTAGGCTCTTCCTCCAGTTCCCACTACCTCCCAACCACTGGTTCAGCTATGAGTCCGTCCACAGATGATCTGATAGCCAGGTCAGAGCCCTCAAGAGCTCTGCCTCAGCTTGCAAGTTTTCAGGGACAGGAACACTCAGATACAAACTGTCACAAGCCCTAAATGCACTATGACATTTTCTATATTGTGGCCCTGGAAAGCAGGTTGCAATTTATGCTATTTAACAGGTGAATGAACTGAGGTTCAGGGATAAGAAGACTTCATCCAAAGCCGCAGACACAGTGTGTGTCATGATAGCAGGCTTCGCAATCCCTCACTCCCTCTGGCTGCCTGTCCCCTGTATGCNCTGTCCCCCACCTTCCCTAGCTACTCTTTCCACTTTATGAATGGGAAAACTGAAGCTCAGAGACGTGACAGGCTGATGAGGCTGCATAGCTGCTCAGGTTGAGCTGAGGGGCCTCCAGGCATCTCCCTGGGATGGCCTCTGAACCATCTCTCAGATCTCTCAGTCGGCACCAGGGAAACCAGCAGCTACTGTACACTGTGATGGGAAGAGTCACACACGGTAGTCCAGACGGTTGTCGAGTCATGGTGGTTTGACTTGTGATGTTCAGATTTGAGAAGGTGTGACAGGACCCACATGTATTCCATAGACACTACGCATCCTTAATGGGGATCTTTCCCCAGGCTGTGGCTATGTAGTACAGGCCTCTCGCCTGCTACTGGGCAGTGACAGCAAGATGTAACTCCAGCCTGCCCCGTGATGTTGGGAGGTAGGACTCACAGGCTATAGGGAGGCATGCATCTGAGCTGGGGTGTCCTGTTAAATTAGGCATTCGAANCATCGCCACAGCCCTGATTTTGGCGTATGCTAAGGTTAATTGGGATGTGGCCCCNTCATAAGCTGAGGAGCGTTAGAATTGCCTTGCATTATAGACCAAATTGTTTATCACATTCATGTCACATTGCACTGTGCCATGTGACACCAATCAAAGCATATCACATCATGCTATATGTTAGTCATACCATACCACGTATATGTCCTATGTCATACATAACCCCAGAGGGCAGGGATTCAGAGGTAGCTCTCCATCTAGCCACTGAGATCTGCTGAGTCCTGGGGCCAGCCCAGCCCAGCAACCTGCTCCCACCCCCACAAGACACACCATCATGACTCACTTTCATTTTGGGTNCCAGAAGCAGCTCACACTCAGAGGCCCCCCAAACGAAAGCCTCCAAAGGCCAAGCGTGTACCCCAGACCGGCCAAACTCCTGTGCTAACTGTGAAGCTGTAAGGAGCGGGCCTCAGCTCTCACACAGCTGGACCTGGCTGGGCAAATGTCTTTATCTGAGCACAGCAGGAACCCCAGACTTGCTGCCAGTGACACGCCCAGTGATGCCCAGCCCTCGGACTGTGTTTCTAGCCTCGGGCAATTTTATGCTGGAAAAATGTCACCAGGGAGAAAAGCCAGCACCGTCAACAGCCCTCCTCCCACAGCTGCCTTCCTAGCAAAGGTGCTTCAGGGACCCTCTGGTCCTGGAGACCGAGTCCTCCCTGTGCAGGACCAACCCCACCTGCTTACATGGTCTTAGTAGAGGGAGCATTGTGACTCAGTGTTTGCTGTGCTTCCTCCCCTGTGGGCTGGGCAAGCAGAGACCTAAGACAGAAACTTGTCCATGGGGCCTCACTGGGCAGAGGCAGCTGCAGATCTGGGGAGCTTGAGCTTAGCCATTCCCATCTGTAGAATGAAGACAGGCAGGGAGTCTTTCCCAACAGGGATATGAAGACCAAATGATTTAATATGACCCAGGCTCAGGGCAGAGCCAGGTACATGGAGAGCCAAGATGCAGAAGGGTCCTCAGCGGGCTGATTGGAGGAGTCCAGAGAAGAGAACCTAGTGGGGAAAACATCATGAATGGGGTAAGGGTGGGGACAGCATCCAGTCAGAAGGGCTTTGTCTGTCCCAGACACAACAGAGGGGGCGATGGCTACAGCCTGGTGTGGTGTGATTTCACACCGGAAGCCTCAGGAGGAACGCTATGGTGCAGAGAACACTACAGTGTCTCTGCAGCAAGCAGAGGCGGCTGGGTCAGGGCAGCTGTGGGTAAAGGTCCAGGCATCTAAGACACAAAAAACACAAGGAAGGAATGATGGCTGGTGCCTTGTGTCCTCCCCACGGGCAGGGTGGGTCCTGTCTCCTTCCTAGGTATGGCTCCAGCACTTGGCTCACAGGTGTTCGGTAACTCTATGTGGGCCACTGAACAAGGGAGAGAAAATACCTGTGTTCAGGGACTGAGCGCCAAGCAGAAGGGCTACCACCTTTGTGCGCATGCCCTGAGCCTCCCACTTGCTCTCCTGTGGCACGAGCCCCCTTAGCTGTGCAATTTAATCTCTGGGTGTCCAGTTCTCTGACTCACTCCAGGAAGGGGGTCAGTGGGGTGAATTGCAGCATTAGCATAAATTATTGACCCAGAGCCTGGCAGCCACTGGAGGGTTTTGTGGGGCGGGCAGCCTTGGAAGCCGGAACACAGCTGGTCAGAGAACTCAGGGAAGTCCAGGACAGCACCNTGGCTGGGTGGTTGAATGGCCTCAGATGAGCCACCCCTGAATTCCAGGGGATTCATTCCTATGTGTCCCTGTATCTGTTACTCTATAATTTCAGGCAGGTGGCCAGACTTTATGACATTTGGGCAAAAACAAGAACGACTTTCAAACAAAGACTGCTGCATGGTCACAGGGAGCACAGCCAGAATCTCAGGCTCAAANCCCTTCAGGGACTGGGGAGGGAGAGGGGCAACAGTAAATGGATAGGCAGAAAGAGAAGGCGAGCCATGGCCCTACTGGGGTGAGGTAGTCCCACCCCAGGGTCCTCTAGGACATCAGCATTGTGCTCAGGGATCCTGGACCTCTGGATTTGTTTATGACATGGTTCAGTTTTTAAATCTTGGAAGCAAAATTAATTAACTTTAACATTTTTGATCTTTTTAAGATGGTGTGTTGCTAGGTAGCCCAGGCTGGCCTCAAACTGGCCATCTTCCTGGGTCTGTTTCTCGAGTACAGACATTATAGTCATATTCCCAGCTAATTAACTGTTTAAAAATCCAGAAAAGATACACTAACTATGTAGATGGGAGAAATGTCAGTGGTTGCCAGGGGCTCGGAAGGGAAGGGACAATGGAGACAGAGAGAATCTGGGGAGCAGAGTCAGTCCTGCTCGGTGCCCCAGTGGTGGATCATTATACAGTTGTCACCATCGAAGACTGTACAAGAAGAGGGAGCCCTCGGCCCAGCCACCAGCCTGAGTAACAAGAACNTANCCCCGAAGCTGTTGTGATGAGATGATGCCAGGACCTGGAAGCCAGCAGGAATTCTCTACTTCCTGCTCACTTTTTTTTTTCTAGACAGAAAACTTGCCCCCCTAACTCAAGTTCAGCCCAGCACACAAGAAAGCAAATAAATACCTACAGGGAGCAGAAGGGAGCTGTCCACTCTGTGGCCACTGTCGCCCACTCAGTTTATTGCTGCGATAAACACCATGAGCAAAANCACACTGGGAACAAAAGGGCTTGTCTGGCTTGTCCCAGACCACAGTCACGGTCTATCACTGAAGGAAGTCAGGACAGGAACTCAGACAGGGCAGGAACCTGGAGGCAGGAGCTGATGCAGAGGCCATGGAGGGGTGCTGCTTACTGGCTTGCTCCTCATGGCTTGCTCAGCCTGCTTTCTTATAGAACCCAGGTCCACCAGCCCAGGGATGGTACCACCCACAGTTGGCTGGCCCTCCCCCATCAGCCATCAGTCATCAGTTGATGAGCTGCTCCACAGACTTCCCTACAGAGCCAATCTGATGGAGGCCCCTCTTCCCAGATGACCCTAGTTTGTGTCACATTGACACAACCAACCAGAACATCTACCTCTTCTCCATTTGCTAACCCTGCTCAGAGTCAATGATGAACTTCTGGGGGTTGGTATCACTTGGCGGAGGTCGGATGTGAGGAGTGAAGGCCTGAGTTTTCAAACAAACCCTTGCAGTGCCTGAAGGGACATCAGATGTTTGATGTCCCCCAAAACTAGCTATGCAGAAGGTCCCCTGTCCCAAGCTTGGTGTAGAGAGAACAGAGATGGGGACTGTGCTGCAATGGCAAAGGGAGGGTGCTGAGTACCTTGGGGACAGGTGTGTCCCTAGAGACACCTCTCTGTGCCATGCCTGTGGGAGAGAAAATTAAGCATCTTGCATTCTGTGGGGAATTCCGTGTTAGGTGTGACTTAAAGGGGTTCAGGAAATCTGGGGNCTCTGGGATAGCGGCATTTGGGGGTTAAGATGGATTCCACAGACCTTACACATCCACGCCCATCCACCTCCGTGCAATCCCGCAGTCTGCCTAACCCTGTTCTTCTGAGCGCTGGCTCCCTCATATGGAGACCGGGCCAGATTCCAACCCATTCTTCAAAAGGCTCTCCTCTTTAAATCCCGCCGCCACTCGCCATTCCTGAAAGCANGGGGGTTCAACTCACAGGGAAGTTAACAGATTGAAGATGTCCCTGCTTTCCCAAGCCTCCTTACAAGCACTTACTGCTGTTTTTGGCTGGGCACCCGCTTCCCGGCTGCTGGGCTAACAGCATTGGCCAGGCTAGACCTTTATTGTCACCTAGGGGACCCCTCAGATGTGCTGCATCCCAGTACCTGTGGTTAAGAAGAATGTGGGAGGGGAGGTGTCCCCCCCCCCAATTTCCCAGCCCAGCCCCCTCCTCTCTGTGACAAACCAAAATGTCTGGCTTCATTTTCTCCCCATCTGATTCGACCACATGACACAAAACCAAATTAAAAAGAGACTATTTTCTGCTCCCATGAAATTTTTAGTTCTGGCAAGCATTCGGGAAAACACTTTCAACACAGGGCATCTGAGCAGTTGAGCTGCAACAGAATTTCTGTTGGGACAGAATGGAGCATGTGTGTGGGGACCACTTCATAGGGCGTCCCTGACAGTTCCTCACACCTCCAGAACGGCCTTCTCGGCCAATGGGGGTGGCGGACCAATTTTACCAATAAAAAAGCTTCTAACTATGAATGTTTGTGCAGCTCTGGGCTTTGCANGTATCATCTCATTTAAACATAACCACACACTCCTTCCTGTTCAGTATTATTACCTCNGTTGTGCACATAAGANNAAACTAAGGCTCAGANAGGTGAGGTAACCTNNTCAAGATCACACAGCTTGTAAATGGTAGGGCTGAGATTNNAATCCAGTTCNGTCAGGCTCACAGAGACNGCGTGCTCATCAAAGTTCTCTGGGTTGTTCANTNTGAAGAGGGCTGGAGCTTTTACTGAACATCAATCTCTTAGATTATCCTGGGGATCACACCGCCCTTTCTTTGGCCAATCAATCAGTCATTCAACAAGCAGATCACAACTAAATCCTTGCTGTAAGATTGGCATCTGTGGCTACAAGGCTGAATAAAACCCAGCTCCCTCCTAAGAGCCAGGATCTGTGTGTAAGGAGCAACTCGCACTAGGGAGTAGTTCTGGTTTGGGTGAGGCACACAGTGCTTGTTGGCTCTCTTCCAAGGCTGTTATCACCACCTGAGCCCGGTCCTGTCACCCTGTGACTGACACACTAATAAGCTACCAGCAAAGTCAAGTCACATTTGTGCTAGTGAGAACGCTAGCACTGGCCTCATCATGCAAATGGGGAAACTGAGGCCTGGAAAAGAATGAGCCTTAGCAGAGACTGCTGAGCAGTTGGGAGAGGTCAAAAAGGTCTATCTGCCCCCTCAGGACCCATGAAGGGCCCTCCCCCTGCAATGGCCTCCCCCTGCTGCAGGGGTGCATTTTCTCTATTCCCTGCAGGGCATGCAGGGGGTGTCCAAACCCACTTTCCTAATCATGTCAGTGTCTATGTGGCTACCACAACAGGGAGGGGAAGTCTCAAAAACATCCCAAGTGAACATTGCACCCTGATTTCCCATCCTCACTCAGGAGGAGACTGAGTGGAATAGGACTTGATTAAAGATCCACTTTTTAAAAAGCATGAAATCTGGGGACACCCTGGAAGACAGGTCAAGGTGAGCAAAGTGAGCTTCTCTCGGAGCNGAGCTGGGGCTCTAGGGCTGCACGCTGGAAGAGGTCTCCCTTGGGAAGCTTCAAGAGTCTCCTATACCTTCAAACACTCCCACGTCCTCCTTCCCAGAACTGTGACATGTCACCTTACATGACTGGATNTGATGGGGAGGTTGGTCTGGGTCACTCGGGGGCATGGTGGCATCTTAAGGGAAAGAGGGNTTCGGGGACTCCAGAGTGTTAGGACTAGCTGAGACCTGGGTATGGCGGGTGCCAGCTTTGAACAAGGAAGGGACAACANGCCTGGGGCCNTGGGCNGTTTCTAGAGGCTNGCTGGAGAAGGCCAGTTGCTTTTAGTGTCTCCAGNANTTTGGCGTGACCCAGATCTTGACATTAGCTGAGCAAGATCCATCTTGGCCTTGGGGTCCTCACATCTGTGTGGCTGTTTTTAAGGCAGAATGTGTGAATGCTGCAGAGAGGGTCACACCTGTCCACACTCTCTGGGGATACTCAGGGTTATGCCCCGGGACACTCATGCCTCCAGCCTTCCTCTCAGGTCTCTGGCCAGCCTGCCTTCCACATCTCGGCTAGAACGGAATGCGGAAGGCCTCCAGGAGGTAACAGGCTGAAGGGAACCTCACACTTCTTCAGACTCATCAACTGTGGCAAGTCTCCCTGGACTCTCTCTTGTCCTCTGTCCCACTGTCTGCCCCAGGGTGGCTTGTGGGGACCACATCAACACTCGATCACTTGTGCAAGGTCAAGAGCAGTAAGGGGCAGAGCCGCTGCTGCCTTAGTTTCTCCTGGATGCTCAGCTAGAGGTGCCCAGGGACCCATGGGCTGCGGCCACAAAGGGCACAGTTCAGGTTCTCCACCTGCAAACCCACACCAAGACGGAGCTTCTCAACACAAATGCAGAGCACCCGCTTCTCCTGAACCCCAGTGGAGTCGGCTCTGCTCTGGGTGTGTGTGCATTCATTTCTGATCTTCAGGATGACNCCTCCCCCCCCACCGGGGTGAACACTAGCACAGATTCCCTTTACAATATGAGGGAACTGAGGCATGGGAATTAAGTCGCTTGTCAGANGCACTCACTAGTGGGGGTCTCACTCCAGACTGTTGAGTGTGGCACAGGTCTGTCAGGAAGCCCCCCTTACACAGACGATGGTGCCCTCAGCTTACTCTGCTCCCATATTACGCCCCCAGCCACCCGTGTCTTACACCCAGCTGTTCCCAGGGTCGTTCACAGTGGCTGCCTTTCCCTATCAGGGAAAGGGAACTCAAGTCCCCACTATTGGGTTTTCATGGCGAGCCTGGCTAATTTTTGGTGTCCCTGGGGCAGACTCCATAAGCCACAGGGCATAACACTCTTGTTAGCCTGTCCTGCACACACTCTGCCCAGGCGCATTCTGCAGCATGGTGGTTGCCAGCCCTCAGGCTCTGGCCACATGGGGGTTTTCCTGATGACTCCCGGAGCCTGGCTGGAGCCTGCAGAGCTTGGCACTCTGGTGCTCGCATCCCCGTGCCAGGAGCACACCGGGGCCCTTGTTCGCCTGCCTCTCCACCCTGCCTCGCTCAGGTTGGAGCCTTGCCTAGAGCCGAACAGGGCTCCAACTTTGTCATTTCTTGGCCGTGTTCCTATCGCCTGCCCATGGGGAAACCGAGTCATGAGGGACATTTGCTGAAACGCTCTGAAACTGNAGCAGTCTGGGTCTAGGCTGCCAGCCTGCCTCCTTTGAAAGGGGAAGCTTGTTGGGTCTGGTTTCTGTTTCTTTCTCNTCTTCCTCAGTTTCCTCCTAGGTCCCAGGGGAGGAGAGCTCTGCTAAATGCCCTCATTGTGAAGAACCAAAGCATCCCCGCTGCCTTGAGACTGACCCAGGAGGGCATTGACGTCGGCCAGGGATCCATGGCCCTCTTATCAAGCACGGTTTTCCTTTGGCTCAAGTGAGGGAGGGAGGGAGGGGAGAGAGCATAGACTTCTGGAAAGAACTGGTTGGACCTCAGGGGAGGCAAACACAGTCTCGAAAAAGAGGAGTGTTATCTCGCCAAAGAGAACAATTAATTGGCCATTCCCTGTGGAGGAGCTTTTCTTGTCTAAAAGCTCTCAGAGAGAGAGAGAGAGAGAGAGAGAGAGAGAGAGAGAGAGCGAGCGCGGGAGCTTCCAGGGAGCCAACCCACTGAGCCTCCTATGGCTGTGCTCAGTAAATGTCTCAGTGGCTCTGTGGTAAACAAGGTGTCTTGGGAGGGCTGCAGGGAGGAGGCAGCATGGGACAGGGGCAGGGGCAGGCTACATCTGCACCCAACTTTGATCCCAAGTGGCTTTGCACCTTGGATAATCTCCTTCT
>LZPO01057486.1:1399646-1418996 GCA_001675575.1 Neotoma lepida
ACATTGTAAGTTACCACGTCAGCAAGGACCTCAGGGGATGCTGGTGTCTGTTGGGCAAAGGCCAGGGTATGCATAGCCCAGTTGGGGGTGTGGGGTTGGAAGGGCTGTGGACTGAAGACCTTCTGTAGGGGAGGGAGGAAGAGAGACTTAGGACCTCACTGGCACTAGCCCAAGTATCTAGAAGGGTCAGTTCCAGGCTGGCCTAGAACTCATGTCATCTTCCTGCCTCAGCTTCCTGAGTGCAGGGATTACAGGTGTGTGACACTATACCATCCCCCAGGGCGGTCTTTAAATAACACTTTTCTGTCTTTTCTCAACCTCTCCACAGCCTTGTGCTGAGCACAGTGACCTAAAGGCCTGCGTGATGTTCTTCAACCCACACCACAGCCTTGCTTGGCCCCTCTTCCCAAGGACTCAATTCCAGATGCCACCTCATCCAGAAGGCCTGCTGGACCCCAACTAGGGAGGAAGGGGTCTCCTGCCTTCTCCTTCTACTCAGTACAGCCATGCTTCCTGNCTTNACTTCCTGTTGTTTTAATGTGTGAGGCTGTGTGTCCTGTAGGGCTGAGCAACAGAGGGCTCCTCACTATTCCCAGGGCTGCCTGAGACCAGGGTATCTGAATGGTCGGAGGTTCAGTGCTGAGGCTAGGGGAACGCCGGGCAAACCCCAAGCCGGTTACAATGCTTCTCTCTGAGATGTGCNAGGCTCCGTCACACCTAATGGAGGAGTCAGGGTTCAAAGTCACCAGCCAGACTTCAGGGTCACACTGNAAGAATCCAGCCGCATCCTGCCCTGCTTGAGCATCAAGGGTCTGTGAAAACCTCAGGGGTGTTGCTTTCCAGCTGGAGCCCAGGGGGTAGAGAAGGGTCTCCAACCACATCCTGCCACCCAAGCAGAAGGAGGGGGTCCCCTAGATGGGCAGTGACTGCAGAGATCAGACTGCCCTGAACCTGGATGTCAGCTCCTTGCCTGGGCCCTCTCACTCTGGGCTGGCCTCTGCCACCTCACCCTGGAGCACCCTGACTCTGCAGGGGCTGTCACCTGAACTACATGGGATATTTATCTCCTTGCCCGTGTTGGCATCCTCCAAAGCTAGGGACATCACAGTGCTTCTTGTGTTTTATTTTTTCTCTTTTTTTGTATTTTTTTTTTCTGGGGCAGCCCCTTCCCCCAGCCTTATCACACTTTGGGAAAGAGACTGGGCTAGGCGGGAGGGTTGGCTGGTAGCCTTTGAGTCCAGGCAGGCTGCTCACAGAGCTTTCCCTCATGTGGGTCGGACCCTTNGGAATTTTCTGNNGCAGACAATGACTTGGTGTGAAACCGTTTACAGAGCTGGGTGTGGCATCTGTGTCTATACATCTGTCATTCTAGCTCTGGGGAGGCTGAGGCAGGAGAATAGCTAGGCCAAGGACAATCTAGACTACATATGGAGACCTTGTCACAAAACACAACCACTCCCCCACCCCACCCCCAGCAGCACAGCAACCAGAAGTCAAGCGAATCAAGGATTTCCTGGCCAGCTGAGAGAATTATCTGGGAATGTGGGGCTTGTATCTGTGGTAAATGCGTCCCACATATACACAACAGAAAACCAGGCATGGACAACCTGACAAGCACCATGAACACACATCGTGCAGCCACCAGCCCAGCGTGAATAGTGTCACCAGGTAACACCCTTCTACACCCTAGGTCCTCTCCCTTCAGCGGAAGGCCATCCTTCCCTACTCTTTGATTGACACTCTCCGCCTGAGTGCGTACGCATCCCCAGGACTGTGGTGTAGCTTCCATTTTGAGCTTTTTACACTCAGAATTTTGCAGCATGTGCTTTTCGCTAATTGGGCTTTCTCGGCTGGTATTATTTTAACACAAGGCATCCGGTTGTGGTGTATAGCGGGAGACTGCCCGTTGTTGCGGCTGTATACTATTTCCTGGTTAGTTCAAGTCCTGTGCTCCCTGTGCATTCTGGGATTATGTTTAAATGGCTTCTGTTCCACTGTCAGTATCGTCACAGGTCAGGACTTCATCTCTGTCCAGTGTGCATCTTGACGCAGTGACATAGAGATGACTGAGCCGTGTTAGTCNGTTCTGCCATTTGCTCAAACAGGCANGCAGACTCACACTCCCCGGCGTGTGGGTGTCGTGAGGTCTCCATTCAGCATTATCTGCAAACTGCCAATCTACTGAACTCTGTGCACCAGCATCAGCCTGGAAGAGGACTAGACACAGTGGCAGCCAGTTCTTAGCCCCTGGGCAGTCTAGAGGAGGTGACCCAGGTCACAAGTCAGTCACTACTCTCATGAACATGAACCCNAAGGGACTGANATCTCTAAGGAGATGTGACCAGATCCAGGGAGAGCCTAGGACTGCCTTGAAGGAACNCTTCACCCTGGAACGGGGAACTGCAACTAACTGGGCCAAATGAAAGCCAGTGGGCTGAAGTCAAAGCANGTGTAAAGGTCCTGGGGTCAGGCAGCGTGGGTTTAAAAAGCTCAGAAAACAGGCCTGGATGTGAGGAGAGTGGAGACGNCAATGGTAACATCAGGCTGTACCTGCTCTCAGTCACTCCGTCATCTAAGGGTCTTCCAGGCTGCANGATGCCTCAGAGACTCCGTTCTGAGGGAGGAGGATAATGCCAGCCCCTGTCAGGCTCCTCCAGCCAGCAAGGCTGATAAGTGACTTATTCCTGGAGTAGGAAGGGGACCACCACTCAGTTTGCTGGGGAAAGCTGAGCCTGCAGGGACACACGGGTGTGTTAAGATCATATCAGGGAACCAGCCTGGAACTTATAGGACACCAAGTAAGAGGTGTCAGTCCCTCACCTGGACCCCATAAAGGGATGGACACCTGCCCCTGTCATGGCACAGCCACGGTAATCTGTCACCAGATACCTGCTGCATGCGTCAGGGACTGTCTCTTATACACATCTAGATGTGTATAAGAGACAGCAGTCCCTCACCTGGACCCCATAAAGGGATGGACACCTGCCCCTGTCATGGCACAGCCACGGTAATCTGTCACCAGATACCTGCTGCATGNGTCAGGGACCCAGGACTCCCCANCTCGNTCAGTCCCTCAATGTTGACATAGGCTGGTCCATCTCCTATCTGTCCGTCAGGACCTGGGCCCACCCCGCTGTTTCCTGCCATCGAGCTTCTCACCTCACCGCTGAGCAGCAGCTCCCTTGGTTCATTATCTCAGCTGTACAGACCCCCTCAGCCTCCGGAGCCTCGAAACCTCTGCGGCAGCTTGTAGCCACTCTGTAGCCTCCCCCCTGCACATGCATGCATGCATTCACGCACGTATATGTGCATACGTACACACCACACATGTGTACACACATTTGCATCCACACACACACGCACACACATACACACACGCATTCACACATATGTTCACACGCACATACCCATACACACATGCATTCACACATGTGTTCACACACACATACCCATACACACATGCATTCACACATACACACACGAGTATGAGCGTGCAGACAATGGAGTGGAGTGACTAGCCCAGGGTGTCATGAGGTAGCTGTGAAGTCCAGACTGAGGGCTGTTTTCACCACTCTTGAGTCCTGCCTGGCCTGTGTGACACCCTGCCAGTGACAGGCTGTGCACTCGCTCCTCGGAGCTGCCTCGTGCCTGAGGCAGGTGAAGCCCAGTGTGCGGGGCCTCCTTTCATCCATAAAGCTCTCAGCTTGCCTGCCAGTCACTTCAGTATGGCTGGTGCTGAGAGGCCTTGACTCTCCCCTGGGGCTCACCCCTCCCTGACCATCTGCCAGTGTCTGTGGCTCAGGAAACCACAGAGGGCGATTCCTCTGCTGGTGATCCAACCCCTCTCCCCCGCCCCATCAGTCCCCTAGGCTTTGGTTGGTCACCAGCAACTGTGATGNAGAATTTNGCTGTGATTTAAGAATCATTCAAAGTGGATCAATGATGTGGTTATGGGGGCTGATGGGACTTAGTGCCAGAAGGAAAGAGCTGGGCTAGGAAGGAAGTTCATAAAAGAAAATGCAAACCAAAGGACAAGTAAATTGTGAAAGATGGGAGGGGGGAGGGGGCGCTGTCAAGCTCCTGAATCTAGCCAAGCCTGAAGATCTAGACGAACACTTCCATTCCCCTTTCTGCCTGAGCGTAAAAGAATGTAATAATATTTAAGTTGAGATTTTTATCTCTTAGGACCCTAAGAATGCAGTGCTGGTGAACACCACCATTATTTCCATGTTGCANGGGAGGGGGCTGAGGTAGGCTGCCACCGTCTTGCAGAGAGCCGGACCTGCCCTCCCCGACTTCCCTCAGAGGCAGTTACTTTAGAAACCCGCAGTTTGAGGGGGTGGGTGGGAGGTCTGTCCCTTGCCTCCAGGAGCAGAGACGGGGTGCCCTTAGGATCTGTGTGTGTTCAGCATTCGCTGGGCCTTGCACTGTGCTCGGTTGGGCAGAAAGGGGGGGGGCTGCTTGGAAATGATATTCATGATTATTATTTGAATCCGTTCCCATGCGGTAAAGAGGAAAAAAAAAAATTCAAAGCTCTTAGTGGCACTTCCCCAGCGCTGTTTTTAATTCCATCAAAACACAGCTGGGGGTTGCTTTTCGGAAGGGCGGGGCTCTCTTTTAATAAAAGAAAATCTTGTTAATAGAAGTTAAAAAGCCCACAGGCCACCGGCTGACAAGAGGAAGATGGGGTGTTCAAGGAACTAACAACAGCTTAGGAAACTGCTTGGACTCTTTGTCCTGCTGCCCCGACCTCAAGGCCAAGGCTACAACATGAGCCAAAGCCACCGCTGCACCCCGGCTTCCTTGGGAGATTTCTCTGGACTCCCCTCATAAAGGGCAGCTTGCTCACTGCTGCGCTGGCCAGTATCATGAACTCATCTCATCCCCTTTAGGCAAACCCTTCAGGAGCTGTCCCAGAAGACGAAGGGCAGGGCCCCCCACCAGGGCCCTGAGGACTGTGCTGCTCTGCTGGGGTCTCAACTGCCCCCCCCCAAAGCTCTACAGCCTATGCCCATGGGCTCAGTCACCGGGACACCTCAGGACCCTTGCACCTGCTGTTTCCACTATCCGGCCATGGGCCTCAGTTCCCCCACCTCCCTTTTCTCTGGGAAGTTGACCACGCCATCCCATACTCTTGGCTGAGCACATTTTCCACTGCGGATTGTATGTTCCCAGACTCCTTTCCAGTTATACCAATATGAAGGACTCTGTCTTGTTTTTCCTTCTGGGTCTCTACAGGACCTGGCACACTGCAACACAAATTCGTGCACTCCCCCTGGGCTCTGTCTGAGCCCCTGGCCCCCTGGAGGTGTGTGTGAGATCTTATTGCATTAGAACACAGCACAGGGGTGATCGAGGTTGGAGCGCCAGCTCTGCCTCTGGGGCCTTGGCCATCGGGTCATCTCTTGGCCTCTAGACCTTCAGTTTGTGAGGAATACCCAGGAGGCTGGGGTGTGGCTGGGAGGCAGAGTGCCTGCCTGGCACACCTGAGGCTTTGGGCTCCTCTCAGAACAGCGACAGAAAAGCCAACAGTAACAACGGACAGAACCAAGTAATGTATCATTATAGGAGAGTCTAAGAGTGTGTTTTGGGGATGTTCAATGCACATCCACAGTCTGTTGTTGCCTGTGTCAAAATTTCCATGAGGGCATACACGTATTTGAGTGTGTGACTGCTTGTGTGAGTGCATGTGTATTTGTGTGTGTGTGTGTGTGTGTGTGCATGATCTTGTCAACAATCCCACTTTATTTAGCCGTTCTGTCACCCACGGATACTGTGAGAGCCGTGGCTCTGAGTGCTGACTCTGGCTGGACTACCCACCCCTGTCTAGGTCAAACAGGACAGGACAGTGGAGTTTTCAGGGTCCAGAGAAGGTTCCTGAAGGAGAGGACCCAGTCTGGAAGCTGTGAGTTGTCACACAGTTATTGCCCTGTTGGGTGCTTCTGGGTCAGCCCTGAACTCAGAATCTTCCCTAGGACACAGGAGCGGCACGGTCCCTATTCCAGCATCAGCCCGGACAGCTCGCAACATAACAGAGCATGCTCAGTAAGCATGTCCTGTGTACAGTAAGCAAGTGTGTGCCTGAGGAGGCCACTGAGGGCCACCTTCCTTGGTTATCACAGAAGGCAGATAAGGAGTCCCCAGGGGCATCATGTAGAATTGATGTACCCAATGTCCACAGCACCAAGGGCTCTGAAACTGGGCCTGAGGATGGCAAGCTTAGCTCAGGTCACACAGGCGGGCCCTGTTCTCACAGGGACCCTCCTGTGGAGAAGGCATGAAACTCAGATGGAGATGAAAAATGGAAGTGGGACCATGTGGAGCCCTGAGACTCGGGATATGGGTGGTTTCCACACCCTAGAAAATAAAGGCAAGTGAACCCTGCTTTGAAGCTTGTAGAAGGGTGACAGCCTCCTGGCTTGTTTATAACCTTGGCCTGTAGAATAGGAGACTACTCTAGCACCTGCCGGTCACTTGTTACAAAGTTACAGGGAAAACATATGCTTGCATGAAGTTGGAAGAAATATGGAAGGCCCAGGTTCTAGTGCCAGCCCCATTATTAACTCTGCAAGACCAGAGGCAATTCCAAGTCCCAGTGTCCCCATGCTTCGGGATGGCAGGGCTGAGTGGCCACTCTTGTAAGCCCTGGAAGCCCTCTGGTCCCTTTCCCCTTGCTCTGCTCAAGTTCAAACTTGAAGGTGAAGTGGCCTTGAAGAGCAGAGCCTGCAGGTAGGTACAGAGGGCTGGATGGGCAGTTGATTACTCCCAGTGCATTCAGGGAGAAGCCACAGTGTGGCCTTCAGCCAGGCCCCTATAGCAGGGGACAGGCAGAGCTGACATGAAAGACAGGGACAGACAAGGACAAATGCTAGTCCCTCTCAGCCTCTGGAGGCAGATGATGAGGAGCCCCNAAACCAAGAGTCCCTAGTCCCTCTCTCTCCTGTCCCCTGTACCCTCTGCTGTCCTGTGCAGGGAATGGGCTGAAATGCTAGGATCTAGTGACAGGGACACACTTCTTGAGCTCCAGGGACATAGCTGGAGCTCTGCTCTCAACACTGAACTCTCACCCAGCCATCTGGGCAGATTTGATCATTGTCATCTCTGTTTTACAAAAGAAGAAACTGAGGCACAGAGTAGCTTTGTCANAGTCCCTCATAGGCAGCCGAGAGCCAGGGCTGGGGCCTGGGGAGCTGTCCTCCCCTGCCTTTGCACTCTGAGCTGGGCATCCTCTAGCCACAAGGGGACACTACCTAGCAACATAAACTCATCATGCCCATTTTACAGATGGGGAAACTGAGGTATAGAATGGTGATCATGGTGTCCACAGTGACTGGCATTGTCATCAAAGTTTCTCTTCCACTTGATGAATGAGGATGCTGAGCCTCAGAGGGGTTGATTCAGTGGCCCAGGGTCACACATCTAAGAGATGAAGTGTGAGCCCAGGGTATGTGACCCATCTTTGCCCCTCTGCTGTGACACTAGGTTGAGGTGATGAGCACTTGAAGAAGTACATCTCATTATCTCCCTCTCTGTAACATGGCAATGGGCTGAACCAGGTCGAAGGTCATGGTCAGTTGAAGATCCATCGTCTCACCCCGAGCCTGGTGTCCTCCATAGCTTTTTCCTGGCGGCCTAAGCTTCTACCCAGTATGCGCCGCACAAATCTCTGCTATTTTAAACCAGCTATGTCCTGTTAGGGCAAATGGGAGCTCTGTGTGGGCTTTTGATCTGAGCCAAGCATTGTGAGAACTAAGTGTCCCTGTGGCCCCAGGAGAAGGCACATGCCATCATCCCACTTACAGGACACAAGACTGAGGCACAGGGTTTGGATACTGGCCAGCTAGCGAGAGGTGGCAGGGCTCTGGGATCCAACAGGCTCCAGTTCCCTCTCTANAGAGCCTTATGCTCCACACTCCCCTTTCCCTCCCTCTGGAGAGAACTCCNTTCTCACTCCTAGCTGAGTAGGAACAACTGTGTCCTGTGTGCAAGCTCGATACCTGTGTCAGGTCCCCAGGAACAAAACCAGAAAGAGATGAGTAGAACATCTGTAGGTGTCTCAGGCTACTGTCTCTCCAGCATCAGCCACCCCCAGTTAATCCCACCTTGTCCAGGTCACCCGGCCTATGTCCAGGGCGGAGATGATCCCTCCAGCCTAGTGACACTGAATCCCAGCAGCTGGCCTCCAGCCCTGAGGTTGAACAGAGCTAGGTGGAGCTGTGGGCACCGGGGAACACTCGTGGAGACACTGCCATCTTCCTTCACGGCCTCTCCGGCAAGGCCTCACCTGCCTCTGCCCCACGGTGCACAGCTTTCTGCACATAGTTATGACACAGCCGGGCCTCAGCTGTGGCTTATTTAGTGTTACCCTCTGTAGCCCAGGCTAGCCTTGAACTCGNAGCAATTCTCCTGCCTTAGCTTCCTGAGTATGTGGAATTAGAGGCTGACATCACTATACCTAGCAAGTATGCTCTTCTCTCCTCCCTTCCTCTCCTCTCTCTCCTCCCCCTCTCCTCTGCTTCTTTTCATGATTGAGATGGAACCCAGGGCCTTTGCATATGCTAGGCAAATGTTCCACCACTGAGAGCAGGCCCAGCCCTAAAGCTGCACTCAGTGTCCAGAGAAGGACATGAAGGCTGGACAGCCACGCACTTGTTGCTCTGATAGGGCTGAGGTCCAAGCCTGGCTGTGTCTGATGTCACAGGATGCTGATGTCCTGAGGTTGGGCTGTGAGCTCCCTCCTCCTCTGGGTACAGCCAGGCAGATGTCACCAACCTAACGTGGTGGGAAGCAAAGCATCACGTACAAACGAGTCTTCCCAGGTATGAGACTCTGCAGTAGCTTAACTCCATCCATGCAGATTCCTCGCCCTTTGCTCTGACTGCTAAACAGGGCTTGACTGTGTCTGGCGCTGTCACCAGGGCCACCAACCCTGTCCTGTAATATCAAGCTAAGAACAAGCCACTGTTGTGGAGGGCCCTTTGCTCCCCACCCGAGGCCCTCTCTGGCACAGAACATCGTTTTCCTGCATCTTATTTTTCCAAAGTCCTCACCCACCCGTGTCCCAGGGCTGCCTGCTGTCATTCATGCCCAGCTGTACCTCCTCCGTCATTCCACATGCTCCTCATTTGTTCCTTCTAGATGTGGTCATCCTGAGATCCAGGTCACCAAGCTTATTAGAAATGGNNGGCAAAGAAAGGAAGAGGNCACTGAGCAGCACACGGAGGCTCTGTTCCCACTTGGTGCTGCCAGTTACAGGGGACATCGTTTTTTATGTGTGGTTGAGTGTCCAGGACAAATGGTGATGCACAGCAGAGTGAAAAGGAGAAGGAGTCTGTTCTGAATCACATAGGTGTGTGTGTGTGTGTGTGTGTGTTTATGTGTATGTGTGTGCGCACTTGTGGGTGCATGCGTGTGCCTGTGTATTGTCATCATCACATCATCATCATCATCATCATCATCATCACCATCATCACCATCATCACATTATCATCATCATCACATCATCATCATCATCATCACCATCACCATCATCACCACCACCATCATCATCATCATCACATCATCATCATCATCATCATCATCATCATCACCATCATCATTTTTACTTGTCCCTCAAGACAGGCATCAAAAATACAGAGTCAGGTCGCTGTCTTGCAAAAGGCCATACTGGACAGGGCATGGAGGCCACATTAGCAGAGTGAAGGCCACAGAGAGGCAGCTGGAGAACACCATTGGCTTTGAACATCTTCCTGCACCAACTCCTGAGCTGAGGCCTCCTCCCATGATCCCACAAGGCCAGAGCCTGGTGTACTCAGCCCGGCCCCGGCCCTGCCTTTGTTACTGCACTTTTCTGTCCTCAGGGCCCTGTGTACTTTGTGGCCACCCATGATTCCTCAGCCTTCAGCTTTGCTGACAGCTACAGGAACCCAAGTCAGGCCAAGTCATTTCTGTGTCACCAAACCACACACACATACACAATGGGAGGGAGATAACACTTCTTACAGGTTCTTTAAATGCTCATCACCTCCACCTGTAAGAACAGTGTCTCCGCATCAAAGGACAGTGGCTGAGACATAGACTTTGGGGTCAGACATATCTGGGCTTAAGCCTCAGCTCTCCCATGTACTGGCTGTGTGACCCTGGCAAGGGAATGAAGCTCTCCGAGCCTTACTGTCCTGTTGGTAATGTGGAGAAAGCGGATTTCGGCACCAGGTACCGCCAACACTCTTCAGTTTTTGAGGGTGTCTCCATCCTGATATACAAGTATCAGGGTGTCCTGCATTCCCCAAGTCTTCGAGGGAGCTTCAGAGCTATTCTGAGTAGAAAGGGAGCTGGGGCCCTGCGAGGGCAGACTGTAAAGCACTCCCTGGGTACCTGCACTCCCCTTCTCTTCCATTTTCCAGATGGGAAGACTGGGGCCCACACAGAGGAAGGGGTCTGTGCAGAGCGGCTGCATCTGGACAAAGCTGGATGGAGCTTCCCCACCTCCATCCCCCACTCAGGAACTCTCCCTTTGGCCCACACTCACAGGANCACACTGAGCATGGAAAGAAATCAGCACGACATAGTATCCAACAGCCAAGCTAGCACATGGACATTTAGACCTGGGAGCTTCAGGCTGGGGTACCGCACTGCCCCTGGTTTCCAGGTGAACTTGTGGGAGTCAGAGCTGGAGCAGACACAGATGCCCTCCCAGATATCCAGGTGGCTGCATCACAACCACTGCCCCTCACTGTCCACATGGCCTTGAGAAGGCCCATCCCATCTCTTACTAATACCCCTGTAACTCATAGTCTCAGAAGTCACATGCACTTGATCCATAGAGATCCAGCCAAGTTCATCAATGCCAGCTTCATCTCCTCTCCCTGGCCACAGCTTGGGGCCCTGGAGGAGTTTGGGGGTCAGTGATTATTGTTTTCTGGCAGGGTCTAAAATAGTAAATACTACGGACTGTGAAGCTCATATGCTCTCTGCCCCAACTACCAGCCCTGCCTGGTACTGCTCAGGACCTCCACAGAGGGCATGCAAATGAGTGGACATAGCTGTGTGCTAATAAAACTTTATTTGCAAAAACAGAACATGAGCCTAGTTCTGTTCCCTGTTCTTCTAGGTCTTGCTAAACAGAGCCTGGCCCCTCCTCTGGGGCTGGGCTGAGGAGGGTGTCCTAAGGTGAGGGGATTTTCCCAGACTTAGCATGGAAAGTCCTGATCCAGGAAGACTTGGTTGCGAGCAGGACAAAGGGGTTACCCTCCCAGGACAGCTTTGCTCTGTGCCATTTGGCTGTCTGCTCTATACAGGGGAGGGAAGGAGGACTGCCATTTAGTGTGGCATGAAGTGTGCCAGGCACTTGCAAAGGGCTTGGTGAGCACGTCCTCCATCTTAAAAGCTAGTGTTGTGAGACCAGAGCTCCTCCCAAGAGGGGTGGGGGACTGGATAGCCCTGCTCAGGGACCTCAGGTGCCTCCAGAGCCCAGGCCCTCTGCCTCTCCAGACCATGAGCTCCCTGAGGACAGAGCTGGGAATCTCATCACTGTAACTGCTGTGACCAGCACAGAACCTGTCACCCAGAGGAATCTCAGCAAATACACTGACACCAAGAAGATGGATGAATATGTGAGTGAATGATGGATGAGGAGATNGATGAGCACGTCTGTCTATGTGGACAGACAGGTGGATAGACAGATGGGTGGATGGATGGATGAGTAGATAGATGGACAGCTGCATCTACAGATGGATGGGCTGGTGGGTGGGTAGGTGGGTAGGGGGATGGGTTGACTGACGATGGTTGGGAAATTTCCCCCACATTCATATAAACACTGGCTTGTCCTGTGCCATGACCCATTCCCGTCAACGTATCCTTCGGGTGAGCTAATCGGAAAAGGTCTCACGAGTTCTGACATCTATTATGTCAGGCTTGCCTTCTGGCGCTGGGGAGGCAATATGATATCATATTTAAAATGTACTCTCTGACATCAGGTGGCCTCTATGAATTCCCAAGAAGGCCTTTTTCTGGGCTGTGTGACCCCAGATAAATCAACGTACCTCTCTGAGTGTCACAAAAGATTGTAATAGAAATTGTCTCACAGGGCTCCCGTGAGTGACAGGTGACGTGTGTTTAAAGCATGTGGTGTGTGCTGAGAAAATGCTAAATGGCATCTGCTAGTGTCATTGTCTTGGGCTGAGCAGGGAGCAGGTGGAGCTGGGGTGGCCACCATGAGCAGCACACTGTGTGGCTCTACATAGGGCACGACAGGGTCAGGAAGTCAAACCTACTTAGCGGCCACCATGTCACTCAGCTAGGACCACAGTGATGGTGCATATCAAACAAGCCCCCGTGGCTTCTCCAGGTCACCTGTCTATGACCAGGCTGAACTCTGCTCCTTCCTGAGGCTTGCACGAGGGTTGGGAAGCAAGGAGCCCTGTCAGCCAGGTTCACACACACCAGGGCACACGGGTTGTTACTCCGACCTCTTCTAATGGGCAGTGACAGCCATGGGGCTGAACCCAACCGTGGGGTCAAGAGTGCAGACACTGCCTGCTCCTTGAGTGAAGCAAACAGCAAAATGAGGTCTCAGAACCAAGGCTATCGATAGGGGAGAAGGGGCCGGAAACACATGTATCCCACATCTCTGCATCAGCCGGGCTGGGGAAGGGCCTGTGCCCTCCTCATTAGCATCTCACCTTCACCCCACCCCCATACCAGGAGGACCCTGAGCAGGTGCCCTTTCAGTCCCCAGGACCAAAGACCCAACTCGTGCGTAACCCCAGTTCCCACCTTCCAAACATCTGGACCTGCTCCGGGGAGCCATTAATCTCCGGCAATTTCTTTCCTCACTTGATTTGTTTATTTAAGGAAAACAAGTTGCTCCTAATTAGAAGTGCCGTGGAGATGCTCGACACATCGGAGCTGCCTACTTTCAGACGTTCTGCCTGAATGCATACCTGTGCTCCCCGGCAGCTGTGGGTGTGTGCAGCAACTGTCCTAGGTGGAGGCTTCTGGCAAGAGAGACTTGAGCATGTGGGCGATGATGGAGGCTGGGAATGCACTGTGCTCTGGAGTGCCTGTGACACGCACACCGTCCCAAGCAAGCTTAGAGGTAGCACAGGTAGACTGGCATTTGCAGAGTGCCCAGCTCAAAGCACACTATGGAAGTACCACAGCTCGGGCTGACCTATGCTGTGTGTTCACTCTATTCCTACCCCCAACACATGCTCACACCTCCATAGCCACCCAGTCACACACACGAGGCACATGCAGAAGCCACAGGGCCATACACAGGCACACACTGCAATAACATACGAGATGTTGCTGATACCCAGGGTACATACATCCAGCAGCTCACTCACCCACAAGAGACATGTGTGAAAGTTAGACACTCCAGAGAACACAGGCACACTCAAATGGACACCATAGATGCCCATGCTAGGAAACACACACTCACGAGCATGATATAACTAAGCATGCAATGTTCCATACATGCACAGACTCATATGTATGTCTGTGTACACACAAGTGTGCATGGCAACACAGAGGCACACACCCATAGAAACATATATACGTGCAGAGACATGATACCCACAAGCTTTGAAATTCATATGCCGAGGCTTGCAGAGATGTGAGTGTGGAGATGTGCACATGTCCAGAGAGGAATGAGCCAGTGTGTCAGGCTGTGCCTCTAAACATGTACAGACAGGCCTGAACCATGCTGAGAGCCACACAGACATGTGTGTCCCTAAGTGCACGGCTCACCTCACACTCCTCACACATACTCACAGGTAGTTGTTCTCTCAGGGCACACACACACACACACACACACACAGTAGATGTCAAGTTCACCCCGGCTATTCAGACACATGCACACACACACACCTCATGACAACACATGCACACAACTGCAGCAACTGCACATGTGTCACTGCACCGTCACACACGTGCCCCATGCACCCTAGTCACCAGGAGAGCAAACTGTTAATTTCTTAGTGTCCTGAAAGTCAACCGCGCCAACTCTACCAGTGCATGGTGGAGCCATCCCTAAGCTGCACCCACCACGTCAGTCCACACAGGACAAACTCTGCTCCCTTATCCATGGTCTCAGCCAGAACCCGGAGCCATCCCCTGGGAAGCATCACAACTAGTCAGAAAGAAATGAAACTGTTCACTGCCCCTCTCCCTGCAGCCTCTGGCTTTGCCCCACCCCCACCGCAGACCCAGAAAGCACTCCTCCCAGCTCCTGCCGGGAACAGCAGCCTGCCATGCCCAGCCCCGAGGCAGACTGGATGCCTGACCCGGAACAGACAGAACGTCCCTGCCCTGGGTCCCTAGACAGCTGCAAAGTTGAAGCCATGGAGACAGCTTACCTCCATCTCCTGTTGTCATGACGACGCAGCAGCTGGGTGCATCCAGCCCTCCCAGACTGCCCTGGGCTCCCCACTGGGAGCAGCTGGCCCAGCAGCGGTTTTAAAAGGAACCATGAAGGGGCGGGGACTGCAGGTATCCTGGGGTTGGAGCGAGACCTAGGACTCTGGCCCCAGCTAAGGATCCTTGGGGTTCTGGGAAAGCCGCCCCCCCGGGGCAACGGTTCCCAGGATCTGTGCACAAGACCTCCAAATGGGCATCCCCATTGCTCCCTTACTCTGCCAGATTGTGATAAGTGCTCCCGGCATCATCCTAGTCAGTGCTCCTGGCACCTTCTGAAGTAGGAGCTGTAAACTCTTACTTTACAGTAGAGAAGTGGCCAGGGGCCTCTCAGATCATCTATTTTGAGACCTGGGTTCCTAAACACTAACATGCACCACACACACACACACACACACACACACACACACACACACACACACCCTGAGATTTTGAAAATCCCACCTGTCACATTGCTCATGGCCATATAGCGGGGAGCTCAGAGAGGCCTAGTGGTTCGCCCTAAGTCACACAGCAAGTCAAAGGCAGGTTTGAAGCTACCTCCTGAATTAGAGCTGAGTGTCCCCCAAGATCTCTGGCACAGACTCTGACACCCCAGAGGAGTGCCTGGGTTTGAGCAGCCTGGGAAAGTGGCTTCTGGCCTCAGATCAGAATCCTAAGCTAAGGCAGGACGTCCTTAAAAATCTCACCTAAAGCTCAAGAGCTGTTTAAGAACCCTCAGCAATGCTGCTCTCCCAAAGGGAGACACCCAGCCCCAGCAGGAGGTTAAACCACCACCAAGGGATCATTTCTAAACACAGCTCATGGCCAGAAGAGTGCCCAGTCTCTCTCTCTAGGGGATGTCAAGTCTACCAAGGACCAACCAGTATGCCAGTGACCACCCCAGCCCCAGGCAGGAATGGAGGACAGTGATGTCCTCCACCAGAATGTGGACACAGGGCTGGCTTCTTGGAATTGTGAGTTCTCTAGGGAGAAAGGTATGTGGCCACACTCAGAGCTGTGATCTGGTTTGGGACAGCCTCAGGACCTGAAGTGGGCAGTCACGGGCTGGCCAGGAGGTTATCAGTAGCNTGGTCACTGGCCCCCTCTTAACGTCTCATTAAGGAGTGTTCGCAGCTCTCTCTATTTGATTTCTTTTTTCTTTCTTGCTCTCCCTAAAGGAGCAACCCCTCTAGAGCCTCAAGGAGTGGGGTGTGCCCCTTGGGGGTCTCAGGAGGAGTCGAGGGGCTTCTGGGAGGGCACTTGGGCCTGCTGGGGTTTATATAGGGACAAGTGGCTCTCTCCCTCCACACGCCCCTCAGGACCTGCAGAAGCCAGTCTGCAAAGTGGGCTTCGCAGAGCCCTGGCTGCGGAGCCCTGGCTGCCTCTTGGTTCCCCAGTGCGGGCGCCACCCCAAGGCCGGCTCATAGGTACCGCTTGCCCNGTCTCTCCAGGCTGGGAGCTGGCCCGGCAGCGGGGTGCGCGAGTCTGATCCAAGGCCCCCCGCTGCTCCAGCAGCCCCATGGCCCCAGGGATGTCCCCAAGCGCGTCCGCGGCCGGAGGAAAGTTTGTCATCTCCCCAGAGCCGCCTGTCACCTCTCTGCATCGCGGGGCTCGCTGGGGACCCGCGGCCGCTGCTTACCTGGGGATGCGCCGAGGTCTCCGCGCCCAGTGGGGCGCAGCGCGGAGCAAGGAGCACGGATCGCGGAGCACGGAGCACCGAGCGCGGCTGAGCCGGGGCTGGGGCGGAGTGAGGCTGAGGCCGGGGCATGAGGCTGGGGCTACGCGGGCGCCCGCACTCCCGGCCCTGCTGGAGCAGTCTGCAGCCCGAGCTCCCGCGCCCGCCGCCTCCCCGCAGCCCGGCCCGGCCGCCCGCGCTTAACTCCTTGCGTCCCGGCCTCCCGCCGCGCCCGCCGCAGGCCTGGGCTCCAGGTTGAGCATTGCGCTGAGCCCCGCTCCTGGGCTGCGGACTAACGCACCGAGACCGCGAAGGGCCGGGGCCTGGCGGGAGCGTGGTACGCGCTGGCCGCCGCTGCTCAGAGTCCTGGCCGGGCGCCCGCCCGGCAGGCAGCTCAAAGAAACCCAACAAAGGGCAGTTTTGTTGATGGGTGTTCAGCGTGTTGTTTTAACGGACCCTGAGTTTCAGCTGTGTGGCCTCTGGGCTATCGGACTCCCTCTCTGAGCTTGTGTGACCCTGGGCCAGTGGCCCAGCTCCTGGATGACTCCCGCTGAGGTCCCTGAGGGGATCCAGGGTCATCAGACAAGAGTGGG
The DNA here is from genome assembly GCA_001675575.1 of Neotoma lepida. Classification (NCBI taxonomy): domain Eukaryota; kingdom Metazoa; phylum Chordata; class Mammalia; order Rodentia; family Cricetidae; genus Neotoma; species Neotoma lepida. The sequence goes on from LZPO01057486.1 coordinate 1,416,312, forward strand.
CTTCTGGGGTGTCATCAGCTAGGTCTGCAGATCTAGCTTGGCTCCAGGTTAGGCCCAAGGGTGACTAGAAAAATCTAGGTGTAAATTTTTTTTTTAATTTTATTTTATTCATTTACTTTTTTTTTGGTTTTTTGAGACAGGGTTTCTCTACGTAGCCCTGGCTGTCCTGGAACTCATGATGTAGAGCAGGCTGGCCTTGAACTCATAGAGATTCATCTGCCTCTGCTTCGCAAGCGCAAGGATTAAAGGTGTGGGCCACTACACCTGGCTTAGGTGTAATAAATAATTTTTTAAAACTTGTGTGTGTGTGTGTGTGTGTGTGTGCGTGTGTGTGTGCAGGCCCATATGTATGAACTTGTGTGACATGGTGCCTGTGTGGGGTCAGAGGACAACCCCGAGTGTCAGTCCTCAGCTTGTACTCAAGGTTCTGGGATTTTCCCATCTTACACCTTGTATCTTGGCGTGGCCATTGGTTACAGATGTAAGCTATTGTTTATGTGGGTTCTGGGGATTTGAACTCAGGCCCTCATGCTTACACAGCAAATGCTTTCCCCACCTCCCCACTGCCCCACCGCCCCAGCCTAAGATCTGGTTTTGTGTTTTTGAATGCCAATTGTGGAGCTTAGCAGAACTGGGTTCAAGTGTCCCTGCTTAGCTGTTTTCTGGCTCTGTGGCCCTGACTAAGTTGCCTCAGTTTCCCCACCTGGACAGGGGCAGCTTAGACCCATTAGACTGNCAATGTGAAGATTACAGGGTGCCAGTACACGACAGACTGGACACAGGCCTGCAATGTTGCAGGCCACCTCAGAAAAGAGAGATGCCAGGCATGGCTGGAGGAGCGAGTTTGAGCCTGGTGGTGAGCTTCGTGTAAAAAGCAAGATGCCAACTGACATTTGTAGCGTGAGTGTGAAATCTCACAGCCTCCCCCCTCATTATTGCCCAGAATACAAATATCTTGGACACTTTGCATTTGTCATTTGCTAATTCTTACCATCTAGCTGCTGTGAGACAATACCTGACGAAGGCNTCCAAGGGGCAAGAGTCTACTCTGGCTGCTGGACTGAGGGAGCAGCCCATCAAAGAAGCAGGGTGGCAGAGTCCACAGTCGGGGAGCAGAGGCCAATGCAAGTGCTCAGTGTGCTATCATCTTACTTCTGTCTGGGACTGTAGCCCGTGGAATGGTACCAACCACATTCAGGGTAGATTTCCCCTTGCCCACTGAGCTGGCTAGTTTTATGTCAACTTGATACAAGCTAGAGTCATCAGAGAGGAGGGAGCCTCAGTTGAGAAAAAGCCATAAAATCTAGCTATAAGGCATTTTCTTAATTAGTTACTGATGTGGAAGGGCCTTGCCCATTGTGGGCAGTACCAACCCCAGGGTTGGTGGTCCTGGGTTCTACAAGAAAGCAGGCTGAGCAAGCCACGAGGAGCAAGCCAGTAAGCAGCACCCATCCATAGCTTCTGCATCAGCTCCTGCNTCNAGGTTCCTGCNCTGTTTGAATTCCTGTCCTGACTTTTTAAGTGATGGACTACAAAGTGTAAGTGTAAGTCAAATAAACCCTTTCCTCCCCAAGTTGCTTTTGGTCATGGTGTCTCATCACAGCAATAGTAACCCTGACTAGGACACTCAGTTAAAATGCTCTGAAAGTGTACCCTCACAGACACAGACAGGTGTGCATCCGAGGTGACTCCAAGTCCAGCCAGGCAGGCAGTGAGGATGAACCCTCGCAGGGTCCTAACTCCAGAGTTAGCTGGGTGCCTTGGGTAAAGTTGCTTAACCTCTCTGGCCCCAGTTGCTTCGTTAGCAAAAAGCACTGAGAAGTCAACATAGCTGCTTAAGTCTAACAGGTCTTCTCGCACCACACCGTTCTTGTTCTCTCTATGCTTGTGTCTCCGGGCAGCCAGGACTCCCACAAAGCAGCTTAGCCGCCCCGTTGCTAGTCTTCACATGTAAGAGATGATTGGCTATGCTGAATGAGCAGTGGCTGTGGAGTTTGCAGACCGCAGATCCAGGAAAGAGTGGAGCCCGGTTTTCTGAACTCCATTGCTGAGGGCCGGCTGTGCTCTAGGCTCATCTCAACTGTGACCTGGCTGAATGGCTTCTGAGTGGAGCTCGGTCCTCTCCGCAGGCTTCTGCAGGAACTCAGGTCTGCCGCTTCAGGCCGGAGTCTGCTGCGTGAGTAAAGACCCAAGGCCTCTGAAATGGATCAGAAAGATCAAATGGTGATGTCAGAGAGTTTCTCAGCGTGAGATCAGACAACACCTCCGAGCTACGTTCATAGAACGAGTTGCAGCCCATGCGTCATTGTCATTCGAAGCACAGCTTCTAAAAATAGAATTTGCTCTAATTTTGGGTGTAGCTGAGGCNAAAGGAAAGAATGTGTGAGAATGGAGAGGGCCGTGTCCAGCGGTGAGTAGGTCCCTTTGATGGCATTGTTCTAGTGTAAGGAGGAAACCTGCCTTCAGACTATCCTGGTGACAGAAGACTGTGGAGTTAGCTACAGCCAGGACAAAGCTCAGGCCCTGCCACCTGCCAGCTGGGCAGCCTTGGGGAAATCAATTAACCTCTCTGGGCTTCCATGTTCTAAAAATAGAGATAATAATTCCCAGCTCACGAGGGTTTCGTGCAGATTGAGTGGCATCTGTGAACAGTTTGCCACGCTGCTGACTGTGCATGCATTAGAC
>LZPO01057486.1:1430913-1443012 GCA_001675575.1 Neotoma lepida
CACACACACACACACACACACACACACACACACTCACGATAAACAAATAGCCTTAAATGATTGTCTTTATGAAATGAGCGCACTAACATAGAATAATGCAGGAGGTTGANGACGAACNAAACAAATAACATGTGTGNGTAAAAATGTCATAAGGCAGCCATTGTTTTATACACTGAAAAGTGAACAAGGGGGGAAAAAGCACCCAATTCTGCCGCACCTAGAAACATTACTGTTAACACACAGACACTGGCTGCTTAGCGGGAAAGAGACCCCTGGTTTCCACCTTCACTGGGTGCCAGGTTCACCTGAGCAGAGCGCTTAGTAGGACCTCCTTCTAGATTACTGCAGAGATGGACAGTCAGGAAGACACTGCACAGTCAAGAAGGGTGTATGTCTGAGTCAGCAATGGCTACAGCAGAGCTGTGTAACAAACACCCCTCACCTCTAGTCTCATGGGGTCGGCTGAGTCGTTTGCTCGCTCAGGGCTCCAGATGAAGAAGGAAGTTAGAGTCAACTATGGTAGAGGAATGGCTTGTGACGAAAGGTGTTTAGAGAAGGCCCTTGGGGGAAGCAGGGGTCATGTTGGGAGGGTGGTCTCACTCTGAGAATGGGTCTGTGTAAGTCAGGTTCAGGAAGCAACTCTGGTATCAGGCAGGCTTGAGTTCCGATCCTGGCTTCTCCATTGGAATGCAACTCATACAGCACATAAGGTTGGCCAAGCCTCTGTGTCCTCTGTAGGTCTTGGTGAGGGCTGAGGGGATAAGGAGATGTAAAGTCCTTAGTCTCTGGAATGGGGTCATTGGTTGAGCTCTTTGTTACACACAATGTATCAGTTCACTACTGCTGCATGACAGCCATCCCCGAACTCATGGCCTCAATCTTTTCAGTCACTGTCTGTGGGGTGACCAGTGACTCTTCCGGACCAGGTGGAACCCCTTCTGTATCTGAGTGTTGCCGNAGGTCTCNGAGGTGGCTCTTTCCTCTTGGCTTTGGGATGGAGTGTGCATCAGCTGATCAAGGACAGCCTTGGCTGGACTTCTTTAGCAGGCTAGCCAGGCTAGTTCTCTGTGACTGGCCANTGTTACGAAAGACAAAGCACCGGTGTTCACATCCCGTTACTGCNGGAGCTAGGGACTGTTGGAATCACTTCCACCATCTTCAATTGGCTAAAATTGAATGACAAGGCTTGACGAGAATCAAGGATTCTGGAGAAATGGACTTCATTAGTTAGTAGGGATGCAGTCAGGATGGGAGAGGATACATGCAGACGGGGGCGGAAGGCTACAGCCATTTTCATATCTGTCACACATGGCTCTGGGGTCATGAGATCCTGGGGTGTGAGGGAATGTTCCCACGCTAGGCAGCTCAGAAGTTCTCTCCCAGCATCTTCCCACAGCTGCCTGATCTGACAAGCTCCCTGCTTACCATCAACCTCAGCAGGGAAAGCCTTTCTTGCCACCTCTGGGACAACAATGCAGATTTCAGAACTGTGTGTTCCAGACTTTCATTTGTGAGTNCTGGATGCAGAAACCTGGCTTGCCCTGACTATCCTTAGTTAACTTGAGGAGACACCCAGTGAGGCTACAGCTCTCCCCTACAAACTGTTTAGGGAGCCCCATTCTGCATTTGAAGGAGTTGGGGTGAGACGAGCACTACTGCTTGCGGGAGACCGGATTCTGAGGTTGACTTCCTGTGTGTGAGCTCACAGCTCTTCCCACAGCTGGGCCGCTGGGCCCCTGCATTAGTTAATTTCTCTTTGTGGTTGTGACAGAATGCCTTGCACAAGGAACNGAAAGGGAAAAGGACTGCTTTCAGTTCATGCCTTCCAGTTTCAGAGGGTTCAGTCCCTAGATGCTTGGCCTCAGGCACTTGGGCAGAACATGGTGGCAGGAACTGGGAGAGCTTGGTAGAGTCTGTGCCCCACTTTTGGTGGGTAGGAGGGGAGCTGTGTAAGAAGAGGACAGAGATAAAATGCTCCCAAGAACAGGCCTCCAGTCCCACCTCCTGACATGCAGTCTACGGTTCTGTGGAGTCACTGGTCCATCAGCTGGGTCAGACTGTCAATCTAACATCCCCAGAAACAGCTCATAGACTCACCCAGGANTGGGTTTACTGAACCCTCAGACATTTCTAATCCAGCCATGTTGATGAGCAACGNTGACTACCGAATCCACGTTGCAGATAAGCTGACCAAGGCTCAGAGAGATGCCGTCACTTGCCCAACGGCACAGAGCTGAGTAGTTTCTATCCAAGGTTAGTTAAGGGAAGATGCCAAAGAAGCTGATGGTCAAAGTCCACGCATCCTGCTGTCTGTGGGAAAGACTGTCCTGCACAGGTGACAAGACTCCGCAGAGTCTCCCTGCTGCATCCACNGGCCGTGGGACCTTTAAGTTAACCGCTCCTTTCCTTGGGCATCTCCCTCTCTCCATTGCCACGTTGCATCAGCACCAGGCAAGGATACTGGATCCCACACCAGGATCCCACAACACTAGGCAAGGATCCCACACCATGCTAGAGTTCACAGTGAGAAAAGCGATCCTGGCAAAGTTTANTGGGTGCTTGACTGGACATAGCAGGACCTGGTAGACCACACTGGTCATGGAGTCCCCTTGGGAGGGGTTGTCGAGCAGTGTCACCATCATCTGTGTGGACAAGACTTCGGCTACTAAGCACGTCATCGGAAGAAGCTAGTGAGGCTTCCTGGTACACGAATCCTTGAGGGAGACAGACAGGTCACTAGCAGCCAGAGGGCAGTGCTGTAGAGATTTCTGGCTTTTGGCAAGGCGCTGAGAGGAAGCAGGAAAGCTGTAGTGTGGCCTGGGGTTGGGGGGGGGCAGTTTGGGGCAGGAGTCCCGAGTGAAAACTCAGGGCTGGAGAGATGGCTCAGCATTTAAGAGCATTGGCTCTTCTTCCAGAGGTCCTGAGTTCAATTCCCAGCACCCACATGGTGGCTCACAACCATCTATAATGGAATCTGATGTCCTCTTCTGGCCTGTAAGCATACATGCAGATAGAGCACTCATATATAAATAAATAAATTATAAACAAAACAAAACCCTCAGCAGCAAGAGGTGGGGCCCATCCTGGCCTGTTTCTGTATCCCACTTGCTGCACTGCTGTGTGCTGGATTGCAGCAACCAAGACCTTTTCTGTCTACGGCCCTTGACCTTGGCTTTAGGGCTCTTTCTCCCCTGGGCCCCATCCCCTGTATATTGGTTACTTTCCCTGTTGCTGTTATCAACANCTGACAAAAGCATCTTCAGGAAGGAAGGCTTGATTCGGGATCACAGTCTGTGGGTGCAGTAGGCCATGGTGGGGAGGCCATGGCGGCAGTAGCTTGAGTTGGTCACAGCGCATCTGCAGTCAGGAAANAGGAAGTGATGAATGCCAGTGCTCAGCTCATCAAGTTTCATTTAGCCTGAGACCCTAGAGCTGAGAATGGTACTGCCCTCATTTAGGGTGGGTCTTCCCTGCTCTGGAAACAGCCTCACAGACACACTCAGNGTCTCCTAGGTGACTGCAAACCCAGCCACAAAGGGTGAACTGCCCTATTTTGCCACATGTGGCTCGCGCCAGCCTCTTGAGATTTTAGGAAGCAAAAAGAGACTCAGATACTGCTGCTGCCTGTGTCCACAGCATGAGACCATGCCCAGGCTGTTTGTTCAAGGATGACAGATAGGTGGAGAAGAGCCCACAGCTGACTGGCTGAGCCCAGAGGTTTAAGACCAACAAAGTGGAGTGGCTGACCACACAGTCATACTGTCGCTCACTGCTTATATTCAATGTTCCTCGAGATGTTTGATATACAGCAGCTTCATAACAATGAGCAACATACACAACTTGGCACAGGCTCATGCTAGTGTATTCCAGCATCCAGGGACCCTGATGCTGGCTCACGTTTGATGGAGTCTGGTCCTGCCAGAAGGGGTGTTCCTGGCAGGACAGTCCAGCAGGACTCACAGGCACCACCTCACTTATTTCTCTTACTCCTTGAGAATCCCCACTGGCTTCAACCTCTCTAGTATGAGTGCACCTTTTGCTATTACAGAGCTGCAGAGCCCTGTAATGCCCAGTGCTGATCAGTCACACAGGTGCTGCTGCCGATCTCACAAGACTCAAGGTGGCCAGGCTCTGAGTGCCTCTTCACTGGGAATTCTTACAGATCCATTTGCCCGTTCTTATGATTGTGACTAACTCCAATGATGCACACACATTCAAATAACCGCAGGACCACATCCCCAGGCCCAAAGCTTGCCAATAACAGAAAGAACTATCCGATGACACACCAGGAATTCTGCATTAAGCCGTTTAATCCTCTCAGGATAGGACAGCCCGTGCCCTTATCATGAGCTTTTAAAAAAGAGCAAAAGCTGGTGAAAGGTTAAAAAAAAATCCACACTATAATAGAGCATGGCAGCTTATACCTGAAATCCCAGCACTCCCGGAGGCTGAGGCAGGAGGATTTCTGTAAATTCAAGGCCAGCCTGGACTACATAGTGAGATGCTTTCACAATTAAAAAAAAAGAATCCATATTACATTACTACATTAGGATAATATCCACACTGTTAGTTACACATGTACAAGAAAGTGAAAAGTGGAAAAAAAAAAAAGAAAAAAGAAAGAAAAAAAAGAAAACGAGAAGATTGGAATTTATGGACAAAATCCCTGTGGCCAAGAAACAAACAGGAAAAATACTCGAACTTTCCAGCATTAGCAAAGTGCGGATTAAAGTACCAATGACGTGCTTGCCCCCCCATAGAGTGGCAGAATGAAAGGGGTTACAGCGCCCCCTGCTGGCCAGGGTCAGAGTGAAGGATCTGCTCCTGGGGCAGCAGAGGTTGTGGTCCAGGAAATTGTCAGCCTGCCTCAGAGACCAGAGATGAGGGTCCCAAGATGATGCTGTTAGCCTGGGAATAACCAAAAGCCTTCTCCAGAGGCTTCTGAGCTGACGCTGTCTACCCCACCCCCTCCCTCTTCCCCTTTCCTCCTTTTCCCCTTCTTCTTCATCTCTTTCCTCTCCTTCTTCCTTCCGCCCCGCCCTGTCCTTCTCCTAGTTCCCCCTTTCCATTTCTCTCCCTTTCTCCTCCTCTTTTGCCTCCTGCTTCCCCTCCCCTCCACGTCTCCTCCTCTTCCTTGTCTGTCTTGTCCCTCCTCTTCCTCCTCATCTTCTGCTCCCTCTCCCTTCTCCTCCCTGTCCTCCTTTTTAGTAACAGGAACTTCTTCAAAGAAGATTTTAGGGAAACTCCAATCCCATGGAATGACAAAGCACTGTCGCCGTTGAAGATGGGGATGGAGAGTTCCAGCCCCTTTCTTCACATCTTCATCACAGAGTCAAGCAATCTCCCCTGACTCCACAGAAGGGACCACTGAATAGCCAGCCCACAGAGGGAGCAAGGAGTTGGCTGAGGCCGCACAGCTCAGGGTGACTGGTGTCAGCACTCCTGCAATGTGACGCCATGCTGTCCAGTCTTTGTCATTGATAGGACCACCCGGATTCTTGTCATTGTTAGAACCACCCAGAGTCCTTGTCATCAATAGGACCACCCAGAGTCCTTGTCATCAGTAGGATCACCCAGAGTCCTTGTCATCCATAGCACCACCCAGAGTCCTCCATGGAGCATCTTCTGAGGACCGGGCAAAGTGCATGCTTGCCAACTACTCATGTTGCCTAGCACAAGGTGACGGAGGGATTGAGAGGTGACAAGAGATGCCCTGTCTCTTAGGAAGTGGCAGACACCAGACAGGGGGATCCCTGTCTCAACGTAAAACAGCCATGCTTTTCACAGTACCATTGCCCCAAGCACAGTGGCTGCCAAATGGGGGAGGGGGCAGGGCCAGCCTTGGCCACCTGGTGTGATCCTTGACATTTGTCATGTGTTCTCTGTTACTACCTCCCTTCCTTCTTTCTTCAGGGACTGGGTCTCCACTCCTTCAGCATTCTGCATAGTGCGCCGTGGCTACTCAATGACTGTGACCATCAGAATACCCATTCTTAGGGCTCAGCTAGATGTCAGATTTAGGGGAGGGAACCAGAGGCAGAGAATCCTGGGGTCACGGTAGGAGCCAAACGGATCCTGTTGTGTGATCACCTGGGCAGGGTGCCCGATGCTCTGTTCTATAGTAACACAGCTGACCTGAGTGTGATGCTGTGGGTCAAGAGGAGGAAGCTGGATAACCCAAGGCAAGAAGCCTGTACCAGAGCAGCCTTTGGATGAAGCTTGGGCAGCCCAAAGGAGGCTCCATCCCTGCCTGGCTGCCTTCTGCCTGTCCTATCCATCCGAATCTTCTGTCCACATGACTCCCCACAATGGGGTCCTATTCACTCACTGCTCCACGCTGGAGGGGCCTGTCCCTCCTTCTTAAGAGGTTTTAAATCATGTGTGTGTGTGTGTGTGTGTGTGTGTGTGCTGGAGTCACAGGCAGCTGTGGGCCTCCCCATGCGGGTTCTGGGTCGTGGACCTGATCCTCTGCAAGAGCATAACGTGCTGTTAACACCGGGCCTTCTCTCGAGCGCACTGTGTGGGCTTTTGTACGGCCCCAGTAATGAATCTAGTCTCTTAAAAGAGCTGGGTGACTTTCCTACTGAACTGGGTCACATGCTCACTCTCAGCCAATCATTGGCAAGGGAAATAGCATTGCCGAGCCAGTCATCTTCAAGGCAGTGGCTGATGGGAAGCCAAAGATGCTTTAAAGGAGGTGTGTGAAATGTCCTGCTCAGAGGGACCTCTGCTGTTTTCAACTTTGAATCTAGGACACCGCGGGCCCCAGGCCACTTACTGAAGACATTTAGCAGCTGGTGAGGGGGGTGGCTCTCCCTCCATTCCTTCTCCAGGGCTCAACTCCACCAACTTCAGTGATCAAATGCAGCCATAAACCACAGTGGAGTTGGGAGAAATTAACACACAATTCAAACTCTTTGGAAAGTTTTGGGCCAGGGTTCAGACGGTCAGCTCCCTTGGGTTAGAGCAACTTGATTTTGTTGTTAGCGCCTGGAGCTGGTGTGATAAAGGAATGTTCTCGGCTGGAGAGGAACCCTCAAACCATTATTTATTAATAATAATCGCAGATGCTCAGAACAAACTGTCAACCCTGTTTAGGCAGAGGAATGGAGAGAAACGTCAACCAAAACCTACGGAACGGGGCAGTGCCGGTTTGTTTCACTATGACTTCTGGGCACTTCCAGCATGGAAGATGTGTGGTTAATTTCTTTCTCCTTGGAGCTGTGGTGAGGAAGGGGGTNTGTGGCTGCCTCAGCCTCCATGGGCCTCATGGGCTGTCATCCNTCCAGACTCCACTGGAGGAAAGGATGACATCACCATGGCAACTTTCTCGTCACTGAGACCCTCTGTGGCTGGAGACACACCATGGCAAAGAGGCCTTAGTTTCTCCGTCTATAGGGCAGGATGATTAGCTAACCTTTGAGGTGTGAAGGCAGCCTGGGGTGGGTCCTCCATAATCAACCAGCTGCAGAGCTGGGGGATGAATGGCCTTCAAAGCTTGCCCTTCCCCATACCNAGTCCCACCCAGTAGAATAATCAGGGAGTCAGAGGTCTCTGCTTGAGATTGTTGCTCTGCCATCAGGGCCAGCCTGGAACACCAGTGCCTCTTCCGGAAAGCCCCTTGGCAGAGACTCATGGGAACCAATTGGTGCTTGAAACTCTTTAGCAGCCTGGAGCCCTCCTCCGAGCTTCTATTCCTACCCCCTTCCTTTTCTGCCCTTCCCACTCTCTTTTCTATGCCATTTTCCTTTTCCCATCCCTTCCTGTCTCTTTTTCTTTTTTGGCTTATTGAGATGAGGTCTTGCTGTGCAGCCCTGGTTAGGTTCAAACTCAAGGTAATCCTCCTGCCTGAGCCTCCCAAGCTGGGATTACCCGTGTGTGCTGAGTTCTTTGTTTTCTATAAAAGCCCTGTCTCTTTCTGACTTACCCATAAGCCCTTAAGTTCCCAATCATGGAGACTATGTCTTGTTCATTTCCTATCACTTCCAGCCCAGCAGGCACACAGACACAGGGCCCGACAATCTGTGTGAAAACTGTACTCTTTACAGAGTGGAGAGTGCTGTGTCAGCCAGAGGAATGGAGGAGGGGCCTCTGAAGGTGTTTAAACTGCCCAGTCAGCATGCCTGTCACTCTAGGCTGACACCTGGCTTTGCAAGGTCATGGCGTACACTGCCACAGTTTTGGTGCTCTGAGTCTCCAGGACTCTTATTATGAAGTGGGGGGTCTTTGTCTTTTACTTGCAGGCTGCACATGTGATACATAAACAGTGAATGTGGCTAACCATGTTCCAATAAAGCTTTATTTACAGCCTGGTGNATCGGGATCATGGCTTGCTGACATCTCTCTGGAGGAAATCAGAGATGGATGGATGGTCCAATTTTCCTATCCAGGGTCCTACTACTTTAACATAGTTGCACAAATTCTGGAAATCTTTTTCTGGGAGGTGTCTGGAGCAGGTGTGGGAGGGGCGTTCTTGACTTGACACATGCACATCAAAGCCTGGGCTCTGGTTTCAGAGACACAGAACACAGAGCCCCTCTTCACCACCGAGGTGTGACTTTGTGCAGCGTCCCTTTCTGCAAGCTTCAGCCTCTGGTACCATGGCTGCAACAGCACCTGCGTTTTACAGGTTCATGGGGATGGTCAAATGACATNAAGTGCGAAGCCAGCCTTGGCATGGATGCAGTGCTGGAGAGTGCCTGGGTGGTGGGAAGGAAAACTCAAAATGAAAATCCTTGGCCATCTACTAGCCTATAGTGCGTGGGATTTCTCTGCAGGACCTTGCAAGGTGCCTGACTCTCAGGCCAGATAAGCTCAGGGATCGACCACAGTGGAGATTCTTTCTAGGGGGCAAACGCACCTCTGAGTTATGACCCCAACATTCCCCATGTCACCCTGAATATGTGCAGGTAGAGGACAGCACCCAGAGCTTCAAGCTTCAACCCTGGCCCAGGCTGGGTGCCGCATTCCCTCTATTGCAGTGGGAGCTGCAGGGGAACCCCCACGCATGGGTATGGTTAGGATAATCCTGGGCAGGGGGGAAGCTTAAGTGGGGTGGGGTGGGGTGGGTCTGGGTTCATCCTGGATGGCAAGTGGATTAGCAGAGATTTGAGACAGTAAAGGCCGATGGCCACTGATCTGCCGGAAGTTCTCTCAGAGCCAGGGTTTTCCCAGACTCTGATGATCTCTTTAAAAGATTCATGAGGCTTTTTGTTCCTCTGCGTATTTATTTGGGACCAGGATAGTTTCAGCCAGAGCTGCTTCTTATGGCCAAATCCTGGGGGTCGGGTATAATTTGTGTAGCTCAGGCTAATAAATAGTGCAGTGTCCATGTGTTCAGTCACCAGCAACTCAAAGCCACCTCAGGTTCTGTTAATGTGGGTGGCCAGGGTAAGAGGCAAACTCAGCCTTAGCCCCTCTTCATTCCTCCTTCTGAATGTCACTAGGCCTCTGCTGTGCCAGGCCTTGAAGACCCAGAGGCAAATGAGCCGAGAGAAGGCCACAGTCAGAGAGAAGGCCGTAGTCAGAGAGAAGGCCGTAGTCAGGTGGCAAGACGATGCTTTAGAGGAAGTTCTAAGTCAGCGCGGAAAGGGCTGAACATCCCTGAATGAGGGTGATGATGTCCTAGTTAGGGTTCCTGTTGCTGTGATGAAACACCATGACCAAAAAGCAACCTGGGGACAAAAGGGTTTATTTGGCTTACACTTTGATATCGCTGTTCATTATTGATGGAAGTCAGGACAGGAACTCAAGCAGGGCAGGATCCCAGAGGCAGGAGCTGATGCAGAGGCCATGGAGGGGTGNTGCTTATGGCTTGCTCTCATGGCTTGCTCAGCCTGCTTTCTTATAGAACCCAGGTCCACCACCCACCATGGGCTGGGACCTCCCATGTCAATCACTAATTAAGAAAATGCTCTACAGGCCTGTCTACAGTCTGATCTTATGGAGGCATTTCGCAATTGAGGTTCCCTCCTCTCTGATGACTCTAGCTTGTGTCAAGTTGNCATTAAACTATCCAGTACAGTGGGGTAGGCATGCTCAGGATGCCTTCATGAGGCAAGTTCTGATTGTCAACAGCTCTACCATGGAGGGAAGGGTACAGGATGATGCCTTGGAGAACTCCTTATGCCATGGCCACACCTCTGCTGCTTGCTCCCATCTAAGTCGGCTAGAAAGGGGGGATTCAAGAGCTAATGGAAATCTTTATGTATAAAGCCAAGATTCTAACAACTGCTTAATGTCCAGGAATAGGGTCCAGTTATGCCAGTGAGTGGCTTGGTGCCACATTCTGCAGCCACTAGANGAGCAAGGATGGAGGCCGTGCAGCAGCCAGTGGTGGAAANTGGGAAGCTACACTTTGCCAAGCATAAGGAAGGAAGTCACTGAAGGCCAAGNCTGGCCTGGGTGAGCTGAGTCCAGAGGCTTCTTCCTGTAGCCAGGCTCTGGGCAGCCAGGTATTGTGAGGTCCGGCTATGCCTGGCTTTCAGCTCCCAGCTATGTTGCCTGGTAGAGGGGACATAGGACACTCAAGGGAAGAGCTGATGAGCCAGGCAAGCACAACATCTCCACATGGTGCCTGAGAGAACCGTCCTGCAAACTGGGAGGGGAGGAGGGAGGAGGATGGCCCTGCTTTGNCTTAGACCCCAGGCGAATGTCCATGCTGGCCTCTAGCTAGAACCCTAGACTTTACCTCTTATTCCTGGAAAAATTTGTCTCCAGTGGCCCTGATGCTAGAGCCTCTGGAAGCCACAGGCTCAGGATCACCTGGCACAGCCTCGATCTCAGGCTAGCAGCNTAGGGACGACAGAGGACTGAAGCAGGCTGGACACTGGCCTTGCCNCCAGTCTGTAGGGTTTTTGCATCCTAGAACAAACTTGGATCCTCTTCTGTAGGTTTCCANGTAGGATAAAAAGGAAAGTCAGAATGCAGGGTTTTTTCTTAGTCGTTGAAAATAGCTGCATGTGTGTATGTACACATGTGTGTGTGCATGTGATGGATGTAAGTATGTATACATATACACATATATACACACACATATGCACAAGCACACATATATACATACATACATACATATACATATTTATATACACATACACACACATAAACATATACACACATACACACATGGTGCAGCAAAGGGCAGACTCTGTAACTTGGATACCCATCACCTACTGTTCAGTCAGGTGATTCTAACTTATAATGTTTTGTCTCTTTCAATATAGGAAGAAGGGAGCTAGCCCCTCCCCCCTTTTGCATTGCTGGTGATGGAACCCCCAGCCTGGTGCATGCTGGGCAAGAGCTCTATCCCCCAAGCCACATCCTCAGTCCAAAAGAGAAGGCTTTAAAAGTTCTTACCACAAGGCAAAAACATGTGGTTTTACTGAGGGCCCTAGCAGCTGCCAGGGTTCCTGGGGTCCCTTCTGGTGTCCCTATGGTCCCTAGGGGTCCTTGGTTGCTATCTCTGCCCCCTCTCTGCCAGCCTTCTCCAGTCCTGGGTCATTCTCCTCCCAGCTGTCATCCACCTCTCTTCTCCAAGGCCCCTGGATACAGCGGATTAGAATGAGTTAAAATTTCTCACTGCCCTTGTAGCTAAGAGTGATTTGTGGTGTGTTTTACTTCTGTAATCCTCATCCTTACTGCCTCTGTAAACATGTCACTCTTGGACTTCAGTCACAGGCTGAAATTCAAACCCCTAAACAACCAAAANCCAGAANAAGATTTTAAAGAATGGTGCAGTACAGCTTATAAATATTGTAAATAACTGTAGATGAGGGCTCCGTCTCTCCAGAGCACTAGATTCCTGGGTNGACGGGCTGGACCTGGCAGCATCAGATGGGTTTCTAACTCTCCAGATGCATGCTTAGTTTCTTAAAGATTTGCTTCCTGCATCACCCTCAGCCTGCATGCCCAGCCAAAGCCACCAGCCACCCAGTGGGGAGTTTCACCAGCCGCCTGCCTGCTTTCCTTCCCAGGGGCCTGTGCATTCCTTCCTTCTTGCATCTTTGGAATGTGGTTAGTGACTGACCAGCTCCAACTTCAGACTTCATCTTTGCATTCTGGGTAAGCTCAGACAAACAGCATCTCTCTGGACCTGCTTCA
>LZPO01057486.1:1504637-1523211 GCA_001675575.1 Neotoma lepida
AGAGGGCATCAGAACCCCTGGAACTGGAGTTAGAGGTGGTTGTGAGCTGCCCAACATGGGTGCTAGAAACTTAATGGGCCCTTTGGAAAAACAACTCTTCTAATCACTGAGCCATCTTTCTAGCTAACATGGCTCTTCTTTTAAATGGAGAAATAAGACAGTTTTAAAAAGTGACTTTAATCTTAGCTATCAACATAAATTCCTTGAGGATATTTCTAAGAATAAATAATCCCAACCCTGAAGATTCCTAGCCTTTTTACCTTGATGCCTTTTACAACTTTGTAAATTAAAAAAAAGTGTATGGGTGTTTTGCCAACACATACTTCTGTATACCATATGCATGCCTGGTGCTTTTGGAGCTCATAAAAGAGTATTGGATTCCCTAGAACTGGGGTTACATACAGTTGTGAGCTGCCATGTGGGTGTTGGGTATTGAACCTGGGTCCACTGCCAGAGCAGCCAGTGCTCTTAAATGTTGGCCCACCTCTACAGCCACCTTTGGTGTCCTTTAAAAAGTGACTCTAATAGGAAGCCAGGATGGTGAGCTGTGGTGGATAAATGGCAAAGAGAAAGAGTCCTTCTGTGGGAAACCTGGTAGAAGCTTTATGGAAGGGGTGGCATTCTGACTGGACCTTGACATCTAAGCCAATGTCTCCATTTTCTTAGACCCTTTATCAGAACCACCTGGAGTTTCACCTGGTCTACTCCATCCTGAGCAGACACACTCCTTTTTGTGTGTTACTGGAGAAACCCAAATATGTTTGGATGTGTTCCAGGGCATGCATTAGTTTGGCCTCTCTCTAATAGATCTTCATGCTCCCAGACTCCCTTGCAGCTAGAGGGTCATGTGACACACCTCTACTACTGAGACATGTAATGAAGACTGCAAGATGGTCCCTAGATTATCTTTTCCTTCCTAGCACAGGGTGAGTCTCAGTAGTGCTGCTGACCTCACCCTTGCTTCCTGGAACTTTACTTCCTATCTTTTGAAAGCAGTGATGGTGTGGAGAGGGAGAGGAGCTCTGATGCTGTAGCAGCCAGTTCATGACCATGTGGTGGCCATGATGAGTATAAAGGGACTCACAGAGCCATCTGGGAGTGGAGCCCTGTGTGACTGTTGGAGGCCAATCCTTGAGACTTCTTAACATGAATAGCTGTGACTACGGCTTGACCATTATTAGGTTTTCTTTGATGATGACCAAAGTACACTTGGGTTGATTCACCTATTGTTAAATCTGGAGCCCAGGTGTGCATCACTTAAAATCTCCTCTCCCTCCAGTTTTGACAGATTATGTATTTAAGTGTTTGTAGTGAAGCCATTTGAAGCTGTCAGGAAATGGAGTGAAGTGACAGTCTTCCTGTATCTACAGACCGTGAGGGATGAGGAGATTCACTCTGCTGGGTGTGGCTCCAGAAGTTTCTCACAAGGTTAGAAACCTTGGGTGGTGTGGCTAAATAATTGCCATCAGTTGAGAGTCAGAGACAATGGAGCTTAGGGATCCTTTAAAATAGTTTGCCTCACACAACAGTGGGCTGTCAGGGCCATGGGTAGTAAAGACACTCCAGGAACTCAGTACAAACACTTGGATCCAGCCACTGTGGGATGGGACCCAAAATCTACCCTTTTGTTGGAGACTTTGCTCCAGGGTGAGCAGTATAGGGACATTACCCTGAGCACTTCTGTTGTTTAACAAACTGGATAATTTGGAGAAACTACATACATGCACACATGCACACACACACACACATACACACACACACACACCCTATAAACACCTGCAGTCGGTTAGGTTTAATTGGGCCACAGCTGATGTTGACTGCATATTTTATTGCCCTTATTCAATCCTCATCCCCCCAGCACAGGCTTTATGTTTGAAAATCAGCATCAAATCCAATCCTGGCTGTCGGTTTGCAGGTTTATTTAAAGGCACATGACAGTTGGAGTGGCTGGATCTAAAGCTAAACNGCNCTGCATANGGACTCTGGGGTTTCCAGGCAGCGTGTGGGAAGTGGAGCTCCCGCTGTGCTTGGATAGCTGTGGGTAACTGTGAGCCTCTTGCTTTCGGTGTCAGCTTGGGTGGGTGGGTGTGTCAGTGTCCTGGTACAATAGAAACAAGGCTGCCTCTTGAAAACACTCACCAAGGTTGCTGCAAGCCAGTGGGGCCTGTGTGTGTGTGTGTAGACATGTCTACGGCCTTGTCTACGGCCCAAAACAGCCCTCCCAGGCTGATGTGTGGGATGAAAATTGGGGTTCGGGAGGGAATTCTAGAACAGAACAAAGTTAAACAAAGCTAGGCATCCATTATGTGGTGTGCAACCCACACAACTGCACGTGACAGCCGCGTAGGAGTTAATACGCTTTGTTCAGAAGCCAGCATCTGGAGGAGTCCCGGGTGTCTGGTTGGTGGCTAAGCTAGTGAGAAACAGAATGGCNAGAATGACATAAGCCAGATGGGGGGCCCTGCCTCGTGAAGGGTGACCTCAAGGAGAATGATCCATGGTCCGCATGACATTTNTCCAGAGGGTGCTGGGGACTCCATTAGAGAATGCTGCCAGTGAAGGCCTGTGCCCAGTGAGAGCACTCTACACAGACCAGGGTGCCCTCCTCACTCAGGGTCACAACCTCTGGGTTTTTGGAGAGTGGCTCCCCTTCCCTTCCCTGTCTTAGTGATTGGGTGCAAACNATCCAGACTATGGCCATTAAGGGTAGGTTCTGGGTGTCACAGGCTATGGAATCAGCCAACAGGAAATCACAACACTGAGAGTCAAACCCAACTGTACTACCAAGGAGCTCCANGACCTCAGCATCTTCACCTCTCTGACACTGACAGGCCCTAAGGTGGCTTTTGATTCCCACCTCCTTGCACCCAGGTGCTCTGTGGCACCCCTTCCTCTTAGGGGTGGGGAGCACCTTTGTCAAACTAATAAATATGCTAAAAAGTATGANCGAATGGTGGGACCTCTGTCCAATGTCAAGTACGGTGGGAATCTGTCTCACTTAAAGCCCTTCTCCTGGACTTTAGAGAACTCAGTGGCTATGGTGGACCATCCCTGAGACAAGGAACTGAGAGTCTTTGGCCAAAAGGAAGTGAGAAANTGAGATCCTTCCTTGTGTACTCTGGTAGGAATGGAGATGAACTTGAAAGAGAACCTGTCCCCGTCAAGTTCCAAGTGAGACCACAGCCACAGCCAACACTTGGATGCCAACCTTGGGCTACCCTGAGCAGAGTGTCTGGTTAACTGTCCACACCTCAAGCCTAGAAAGGGTGAGATAACTACTGAGTATGTTCTAAGAGGCCAGGTGTGGCCATTTGCTGTGCCAGAAAAGATAACCTTCCTCCTGGGGAGTGGGTNGGGAGACAGAAGACGGCCACACTGCTGAGACTAAGATCAACAGGCTGGGGAGATGGCTCAGCCAGTCATATGGTTGCTGCACAAGCCTAAAGACCTGTGCTTGGATCCCCAGAGCCAACAAACAAGCTGGATATGGCAGTGCATATCTGTAACCCCAGGGACTGTGATGGGGCAGAGACAAGTGGGCTTGTGGAGCCTGCTGACCCACTAGTCCAGCCAAACTGCAAGCTCAAGGTTTGGTGAGAGACCCTGTCTCAGAAAATTAAGGTTGAGAACAATTGAGGAAAATGCCCAGTGTCAACCTCTGGTCCACACACACACAAAGCCCTCAAGCTGTCGTTCTTCCATGAGGTCACTGTCCTGAGGTCAACAGGCTACTGTAAAAATATACCTAACACACAGTGAGCACCCTGCATATTTCAGTCCCCCCACCCCTCAGTAGTCAAGAGTCAGGCAATGTCACCCCCTGAATGTATGCCCATGGGAAGTGCTCAGAGTGAACAGAGGGCCAAGTCTACACTAGGAAATTGCCGGATGGAGTTAAAAAGCCGGCCTTCTTGTGTGGGAGACAAAATCATTTTATATCACGGAGAAGCCATGAGAGACTACTTCATAATCGTGCCTGGATTTCCCTTCGCAGAAATTGGATTTTGATTTATATGTCAATAAATACCCCTGGAAGCCTCATCATTTGCAAGTTCATCAATCTCTCAGGTCTACAGCCTGGAGGAGCCTCCCTGGAAAACATGACCCTCACTTACCAGCCTCACGTGTCACAGGGGCATGCACATGAGCAGAAGGAAGAGAAACAGGGGTGCATGCTGGGGCCCCCGAGGCTGAGGAGAGCCTGATTCTCTGAGGGTCTGGCTAGAGCACAGGAGGAAGGGCATTTCCAGGACAGGCAACTGAGGATGTCCAACTTATGATAAGCCTCGAATTCACGGATTTCAGAGCTGAACCAAGGGGGTGGCAGATCACACTGGAACCCTGGAAATACCCATCCAGCTGTGGGTGAGAACCAGGCTAAAGAAGTAACACTGGGGCAGAAAAGAGGCCCCTGGGAAGCTACACCTGACCTTGGTGACAGAAGTGTCACCTAGATGGTGGTCATGGGACTGGAGTGAAGAGAAGGGACAGAAGGGCTCATGGGGAACTTGTGCAGGCAGGCTTGGTGATTGATAGCTGCCATGGTTTGGACAAGGCTTGGGTTTGTCCCAAGGGCTCATGTCTTTGGAACTTGGTCCCCTAGATGGTAATATGAAGAGATGTGACTGAGTGGAAAGTCCTAAGAAAAGGACTTGGAGACTTTGGTTTCCCAGGTTTCCTGTCTTCAGATGTCATCACACATGCCCCTTGCATGCACATTCACCATTATGCATCTACCACAATGCCTTTGACCCTTCAAGACTGAGTGACATCAATGTCTTTTCTTCATAAGTGGCCTGCCTCTGGTATTTTGTCACAGTAACAACACAGTAAGACTTGGCAGAGAGGACCACTAGCATGATCCTGCTTTCTGACTCAAGAAAGAAGGTGGTGACATGAAGTAGAATTCTCGGAGGAGGGTGAGCATAGCTGATGACCAACCAGAGTTCTCATAACAGTCTCAGGGGATGCTGTCACTGAAGGAACCTTGAAGTCCCANGCTAGGAAAGCACAGCTTCTAGCTAGAAGAAAATGGTCATTATAGCCGTGTCTGCATTGCTCAGTGGGAAAGCCCTGCCACAGATACTTCCTATATCTGTTGGAGACTTTGTGACCCAGCTACAAAAGGGCTACACCATCCTTGAAAGCTAATAATGCTTTTTCCATACAAGCCATCCCTGCATTGGCTACTCAGGCACAAGGGATTAAATGGATTTACCTGAGTGATCTGCTAAGCTGAGGAGGGATTTGACTGGCCAGTACAACTGATGGATGTGTGTTGTGATGTTTGGAGCCTTGTCAAGCCTGTTTTCCCCACTGTCTCTTAATTGAGGCCTGTACCAAACCTTAAGAGTCCCTGGCTGTCATTCTCTTTAATGCTTCCAGGGCACAGCCCGTTACCCACTTGTCTAAGCTCAGGGCTAAGTGCTGTGCTCAAGTGAAGCACGGGGCAGAGTCCTGGGTCCACAGAGGAAACTGTGTTCCCATTGTCATCCCAATCGCCGATAAGAATCCAGCATGGGCACGCTCATAGCTCACAGCATTCTAACACTCTAAAGCCTTCCGTGGCTCCCAGCTGCCCGCAGGGTAACGTCTAAACTCAATCGGACATATTGGTCCAGCTTCGACCTCTCAACTCTCTAGCACACATCCTCCGTTCCAACCACACAACATTACACTAGAGCAGAGAACGAGCTAGGTTTTCCCTGGTCTCTCAAAACACATCCTGCAAATTACCCCTAGGCAGACTCCAGAGGGAGGCAGACGTTTAGGCACCAAGCTAAGCACTGACAGAGGGTTTGCTTCCTGACATGGGATGATGGGGGTGGGGAAGTCTGGAAAATTCTTGGCCACCCCTTGGGGGATCTCACTGGTATTTTATATCATCCTTTGGGTTCTGAGAAGGCATTGCCATTAGTCTAGAAATACTTTCACAGATACACTTCTGAGTGACACGATTCCAAGTCCAGTCAAGTTGACAATAGAGATTTATGTTGCCTATTTAATACCCCTGACTCTGTGAGTGTGTGTTTTTATGCCCATTTAACAGAAGAGAAAACTGAGGGGTAAGATGATATAAGTTGCCTCAAGTTATTATTATTATTATTTAATATACCATATAATTAATAGACTAGTAAATATCAATGGTAATTAGTCCAGGTATTTAAATCTCAACCCGCACGATGCTTTCAAGACAGCTAGGCCAGTTCCAGGCTTGGTGGTCACTGCATCTCACAGGAGAGATGAGGCTCACCAGGCGTGGGGTTCACTACGTTTTAAGATGGAATGCAGAGGGAGGAGCAGAGCCTAATGGCATTGTGCATCCAGCCTCAGACACCCAGACCTGACATCCAATGTTCCAGTCACCATTTGGGTCCTGAAGAAGGACAGCAGGGGTGGCCATGGGTCACATCTGCATAGGGAGGCTACAGAGTCTCGTGTCTCTCAGTTTGAAACCTCTGTTCCTGACAGTGCCTGGAGGGCTGCAGTCCCATTCATTTAGCAGAGCTGTGACCCATCAATTAGAGATGGTGTGATTATCTGTGATCCAACCAAAATGAATCCCAGTCAATACTGTGTGCTCAGACACCACCGCGTCACTGGCCAGTGCTGCGCTCATCAAGGCCAGCCTTCATCTCCAGGGATGCAATGGATGATTTCCTGTTGCTGCCAGAATCCGACTTCCCCCAAGCACCCCTGAAGCTGGAAGATTCCCAGTGCACCTGATACACTCAGTCCCTCCTTCTTGGGAGTGACACTGGTGATGACACATGACAAGGGCAGCCAGCACTTACTGAGGACTGAGTGTGTGCCACCACAGTGAAGCTTTGCACTCATGTTATTCCACTGAGCTTCTGTAGTCCAACTCACTAAGCCCACATCATTGTTCCCATCAGTGGCTTTCCCAAAGTCACACTTCCAGAAAATGGAAGTGCTAGGATACCCACACACTCCTGGCATCATTGACACTCATGCTGGTATTTGTTTTTTACAAGCCTATGAACTGGCTCTCAGACTGGACATGAATTCACCCTTGACCATGGAGTCAGTTTTATACATGAACCCAGATTAAACCATAAATGGATTTGGGTAAGAGAAAAGAATCTTTAAAAAAGAAAACTCAAATCAGCTCACTGTCTAATTTGATCAATTATTTAACTAAATCGATGTGTCCTTCATGCAGAATAACTGAGCTAATCACTGTGTATGCAAATGACAGCATGTCTCAGTCACAGTGCTTGGCAGTTTTGCTTAGTTTCGTTCTGAAGAGGCTGTTTCCAGAGGCTGTGTCTGAGGAAACAGCTTTGTGGGCCTCACACAATGGTCAGCAAATGGGAAAGGAAAAACCAAGCTGTAACAGAGTCCCCGAGACTGGTTACGTTATAAAGGAAAGAGGTTCATGGTTGTGAATGTTGAGTCCACACAGGGCAGCTGCGTTTGAGAGTCTTATGCTGCTTCAACACACAGCAAGAAGCAGAAGGGTGAATGTGGGAGAGACGCAGGCTGACTCCTGCGGGACATCCAGCACCAGCAGTCAGGGCCAGCCCTGCAGAGCCCAGAAGCACTCATTGCTGTGAGATGAGACCTGACCCAGCCCATGAGAACTGACACTTTCTGTCTGTTCTGCCCCCTCTCAACACTGTGACTTTGGAGATTGGACTTCATTCAACATGAGTTTTGGAAGGGACAAAGACAGAACCACACAGATCTGAACAGAAGTCCAGAGCACAGGCNCAGAGGTCCAAGGATCCCTGTGTCCTGTTTCTTAGGTTCCACCTAGACACAGCGTTCCCAANACTTGATGACACAAAGCCACGTCTTCTCATCTCTCCCTGGCTTTCCCTCCTAGAACCACAGCTCTCAGCTTCGCAGATCTCCAACCACAGAGAGGGACACTAAGGGCATTGTCATACCCAGGAAGCAGGGGGCAGACTGTCCTGTGCCCTGCAGACCCAGCCTTGTCACTGCTGGGATCCACTGACTCACAGAGATTATTTGCACAGGAGGCTACAGCACAAAGAATGCACGTGCACATTCAATATACACATAGCACATGTACACACATGTGGTACACACAGCACATGCATACACAACTCATATATGCAGCACACACATTCTCCCACATAACATATAGTACACTCATGTGACACACACACACATACAAGCACAGGGCACACAATAGCACACACATTTAGTACACATGCACACCCATTGCACACATATGCACACAACACACACGTGTACACACAGTACATATATACACAGNCACACACATAAAATGTACACGCACACTCAAAATATGCACACACACAGGCATGTTTACATGCAGTGCACACACACACACAGAACAACCCCTACCAATGTTACTAGGTTCCATCCATCAAGATGCCCTTGGAAACTCATAAACACTAAAGTGCTTATGATTATGAACAATGCACTTTAATCTCCTGAATAACCCGTGCAGTCAGGGACACCGTTGCAGTATTTTCTCATCTTGTCCTTTCCATTGCCGCTGACCACCTCNGAAGGAATGAGCTTCCAACTTCACTAAGAGCTCCTCCATCTCCCTGCCACCGTCCCCTCTAAACGGCTCACTGCTATCTGGCCGTGAGATGAATAGGCAGTGCCTGCATCTCCTTAGCTCTCCTTGTGCCAGGCAAGACCAGAAGCTGGAGTCTCCCACGTGTCGCTCCCAATCCATGCTGCGGACTGAGCAAGCCTGGCTCAGCATGAAGCCTGGGTTGGGTAAATCTTACTTCTCTGTACCACTCAGTTACTCCCACAGGGATGCAACAGGAAAGGCTTCGTTCTGCAAGGGCAGTGGCTGACACTTCACCAGGTCCAGAATCTGTCCCACAGATTCCCTGTGGGTTGTCTAGTTACCCCCGTTTCTGTAGAAAACCACCCAATGTTACAGTTAAACACATCCCTANAGTCAAAGAGACGTGGGTTCGACTCTTAGCTCTGCCATTTAGAGCTGTGCAGTCATAAGCAATTCCCTTGTGTCTCTGAGCCTAGGTCTCGTGGTGACTGTAGTTAATAGCAGTATGTAGTATATTTGAGAATGAGTAACCAANTTTTTTGTGTGTGTNATAGAGTTTCATGATGCAGGCCAAGCTAGCCTCAAACTTATGATGCTCCTGCCTCAGCTGCCTACATGCTGGGATTTGAGAAATGTGGTTAGTTTTAATTATTATTTTAAACACAGTCTGTAACACCCGGGAAGGGAATCTTCATGCAGAACTGTGTAGATCAGGCTGGCCTGTGGCCATGCCTGTAAGGGATTTTCTCAGCTGTGGTCACTGAAGTAGAAAGCCCCACCTGGAATGTGGGGGGCACCATTTCCTGCACTAGGCCCTGAGCTGAGGAAGAGGAGAGAGTGGTCACATGCTAGCATGCACTTGTTCATTGCCCTGCTTCCCGACAGCGGACTCCACTGGTTGTTTGAAGTTCCTGTCACCTTGACATCCCTGGAATGACTCTGGTGTGAACTGTGAGCTTGAATGGGGGTCTCGTGACAGCAGCAGAAAGGAAACTGAGGCAGAGTCTGTGCTCGAATACCATGCCCAGCTCCCAGGGGTGCTTGACAACTGTGGTGGGAGGGCTTGAGAGACAGCTCAGCACACACCGCTCTTACACAGGACCCGACTTCAGTTCCCAGCATCCATAACGGGCAGCTCACAACTGCCTGGAACTCCAGCTCCAGGGGCTCCATATCAGCCTCTTCCAGCCTCCTCTGTACACATGCACACCCACCCCAAACACACACACACACACACACACACACACACACACACACACACACTTGCAAATGAAATCTCTTAATATAGAGTGCCAAGGGCAGCCATTGAAGGAGCCAACAACCTTCCTAACAAATGCGAAGGGTGTGAGAGAAGCCAAACGTTCACAAGAACGAAGTGGACTCCTTTCTCCCACCATGCACCAAGGTCAAGGTAGAGAGGGCTGACACAGCATTCTTAGAAAGAACAAAGCTCTTCATGGCCTTGGGCTTAATGACTTAAATATGAAACCCACAGCAGAAGTGAGGGAAGAAAAGGGAAATTGCCTTCTCATCAAATGAAAAATCTTTCTTTTTTTTTTCTTTGAAAGGATGTCACTAAGATAGTGAGAAGACAAACCAGAGAACAGAAGGAAAACATTAAGAGCCAGGAAGATGGACTTAGATTTGGAATATGCAAAAAGTTTTACAAATCGATAATGGAAGCGATTGTTAATTAAAATAAGTGAGCAATGAACCTGGATAGATGCTTCTCTAAAAATGATACACAAATGGCCAACAAGNTCCTGGGGAGATGCTCAATGCCAATCATCACTGGGGAAGTGAAGATCAAAGCCAGGGTACCACCTCACACTCCAGAACAGCATATCTTAAAAGGCAGATGGGGCGAGCATCAGAGAGGACACTGGTATATTGGAGCGCTCGTGCATTGTTGGAAGAAACGTAAAATGAGCTTACCAATGAGAAAAATAATTTTCCAGTTCCCCGAAATGTTAAACATGAGGTTCTCTTGTGACCTTGCCATTCTGCTCAGATTTTTTTAAACAAACAAACAAATAAATATAACATGTTCACAACAAAACATGGGCACAGATGTCCAACAGAACCCAAATGTCCATCAAGTGACCATCAGACACACTGATTCCAGGGAAGCCTTCAGCAATGAGAGGACTGAAGTTTTGACAGGTGCTGACACACAGTCCCCCTGGAGAGCCCTGTGCTGAGTGAAAGAAACCAGCGAGAGGCTTGTGCTGACAGGCATCGAGAAGTCGGGAACAGGAAGTCTGTCCAGGCAGACAGGAAGTCACTGGTTTCCCAGAGCCTCAGGGAAAAGTGGAAATGATTTCTCACAGTGCAGACTTCTTCTCTGGGTGATGAAAATGTTCAAAAATTGTGTGCATGGGTTACAAGCCTGGGAGTGCATTAAAAATTATCTAAATTACTTTAGAGAGGTGCCTGGCATACAAATTACTGCTCAATAATGCTACAAAAATTCGCACTAAGGGAAAAATATTAGCATCTATCTTTGTTATCTTCTTTAAAATTTTAGTTTCCAGGCCACCAAAATGGCTCAGTGGGCAAAGGCCCTTGCTGCTGAGCCTGATAACTTGGGACCCACAGTGGAAACTGACTCCTGCAAGTTATCCTCTGACCACATGCATCCAGGTACACCTCCCTCTCTCTCTCTCTCTCTCTCTCTCTCTCTCGCTCTCGCTCTCGCTCTCGCTCTCGCTCTCGCTCTCGCTCTCGCTCTCGCTCTCACACAGACGAGTGTAGTCGAAAGTCACCACTGGATGGAACACCTGGATGGTGCCCATCCCTAGTTGGCACAGCTACACCCAAGGCTCGGGAACATCATGGAAGAACAGAAGGACTGTAAGGAGATGTCTCCTACAGAGGACAGAGGGGCTGCACCTGTGAAAAACCTAAATAAGACAGGCCCAGTGACATCAGCTGGCTTGCCAATGTGGATGTGGAACATTTCACAAGGTCACACTCCTGGATGAAGAGCTACAGGTAATTAGTGGCTTCTCTGGGGACAAGGTCCCTGATAGGTTATCCTGTCCCAAGTGGCCAGCATCAAACATGTACATACAAGCAACACTAAATGGACTCAGCAGGATATATGTATACGATATATGTATTATATATATACATATATATATTTGTTTAAGAAGAGGTCATGAATTTGAGGGGTAGTGAAGTGGACACAGAGTTAGAGGGGGAAAGAAAGGTGGAAGGATGTAAATACGGTACTCATGTATGAAATTCTCAAAAATATTAAGACATTTTAATTAAAAAATGCCCNTTTATTTTCTTTGGTCAAGGCAGAAAGCAACTTAACATACTATAGCTATCACTGACATTTTCAACAGCGGGAATATGGAGTTCTGGAATTATTCTCTCCATTTTCTGGACATCATCATCCATCAGCCTAAATGTCTTTGTAAACAGAGTAATGGAAACAAAACTGCTTCAACAAATTTTGAGTTGACTATGGAGAAAAACCGTCAGTGTTTTCTTGGCCAGAAAGGAAGGCATCTGTCTCCCCTCNGACTCACGTCAAGAGCGACAGTTGTGAAAGCAGAGGAGACGTCCCAGCAGCTGACCTTGCCAGCCACCCATCTCTAGATGGTTCCAGTCTCCTTGTAACAGCCCAGCAGGCCATGGAGAGAGAAGAACAAGATGCAGCCTGGGAATGCCTGGTGTGGGGTGGCCTTTCTGTACGCTGTGAATATGTGTTGCTATGATTGGTTAATAAAGAAGCTGCTCTGGCCTATGGTGAGTCAGGATATAGCCAGGCAAGAAATCCAAGAGAGAGACAGGAAGAAGAAAGGTAGAGGACACTCCATCCCACCATCCAGGGAATAACATGTAATGGCACACAGGTAAAGCCACAGAACACATGGCGACATATAGATTAATAGAAATGGGCTGAGTTTAGTTATAAGAGCTAGCTGGCAAGAAGCTTGAGCCATAGGCCATGGCCATAAGTTTGTAAATAATATTAAGCCTCTGAGTGATTATTTTATAAGCGGCTGGGGGACTGTGGGGCCGGGCGGGACCAGAAAAAACTTTCAACTGCAGTGCCCTGTTCTGTGTTGTGCCAGGAATGAGAATGTCCCCATAGGCTCATGGGTTTGAACACTTGGCCGCCAGCTGGTGGCACTGTTTGAGAAGATTGCAAAGCCTTTAGGAGGTGGCGCCTTGCTGGAGCAAGAAGGTTACTGGGGGCNGGTCCCCCACTTCCTGTTCTCTCTCTCTTTCCTGAGTTCAGATGTAAGGAGAGGAGCCAGCTTCAAAGAAAAACAGATTCCAACCTACCTAGGGAGAATTGGCAAAAAGGNTGACAGGGATTAGGAATTAGCCCACTCTTGATTATTATGGGGTAGCCTGGGACATAGTGCGGAAAACCTAGCTATCAGTTCTATTAGCNCTGTGGACAGACAAAAGGCAAGCTGCTAGCTGACCTGGTGTGAATCCTTTGATCTTGGAAAAGCCACCTCAACTCTCAGAGCCTTAGGTGCCTTCTCTGTTAACACGGAGACAGCAACATCCCATCTTCCTGGTCCCACTGAGAGGATGAAACACGGAACGCAGCACACCGTCTAGGAAGGACAGGGATGTGTATTTCAGAATGAGCATAGCGCAGGTCGATACTAAGGTGAGTCAGAACTTTGATTTCCTCATCTGTAAAATGGGGACAAGGCAACAACTGCAGCCTCCCAGGGACAGTGGCAGAAACACACTCAGAGATGTGAGTTGTGCACTTGGCTGCCAAGGAGGGGAGGTGGGGCAGGGGTGGGGGCGGGGAGCCACATCTGGATCTAGGGAGGTGGGAGGATGTAGAGGGAAGGTGTGTGTGTGGGGGGGCAGTAATGGGAACACGGACACCAATATCCTCTCTCTTCCAGGGCAGGAGTCTGGCTAGAGAAGAGCACAGCAACTGAATGAGAGTTAGGACATCCCTAACACAGGGATGGGGACTGAGGATGTGGTTCTGAGGGTGAAACACTCACCAGGCACCTGTGAGGACCGGGATCTGATTCCCCAGCACCCAGAAAAGCTGGGTGGGCATGGTGGTCTGCCTGTAACCCCAAGAACTCAGGAGTCAGAGATGGGGACCCCTGGGGAGAGCTGGCCAGGTAGACTAGTGGAATGCACCAGCTCTGGGCTCAGTGAGGGACCTTGCCTCATTAAATAAAGCAGAGCACACCACATCAACCTCTGGCCTGCACACACACACACACACACACACACACACACATACACGAGCACACACAGTGCACACATGCATACACATACATACACACTGACACACAGTGCGCACATGCAAACACACATACACACATGCACACACAGTGCACACAACCTCCATTACAGCAATTGCCCTCCAAGAGCGACCTCTCCCAAGGGCCCATCCTCTTCCCCCNACTAAAGCAACCAGGGATGTCAGATAGCTTTAAAAACGGTGCTCCCCCTCCCTCCTGTGCTGCATAGTTCAAGTCCAAGAGGAAGCAAGCTCCTATATCAGCATTAATTAAACTGCCAGTGAGTAACCACCCCATTACTCTACCCATAAATCCAAACCCATCTTCTGGGCAAGAATCCCTAGGCCGTAGCAATGAGGGCGGGGGTTTTATGGAACCTTAAAAAAATTCTTCAGCACTCCTGAAGGGCTTTTGCTCCCTACCCCTCTTGGAGTGTGGAGAATGTCTCCATGGCTTGTTCCTGGAGAAATGGCTTCTCTTGACACTTTCTGTCTTAATTTTTAAAATTATACTTTCATTAAACCCTTAAGGAAAATGGACTCGCAGAGTGCTCATTAAGCACGGAGAGCCACACTGCATAAAAGGGAGAGGTGGATTTTTTTCCCTTAAAGCTACCCACACAATTTGCATTAATGAATTCTCCCTCCCTACCATCCTGCAGAGAGTATGAAGACAGAACCTTGAGATGGAAGAGGGCTCCTTGAGGGTTCGGGTGGGCAAATGGGTATTTAGGCAGCTAAATAGTTCTCAGATCTCCAGCTGGGAATCTTTCTTCCTGGGAACTCAAAGTACTTGGCGCATTATGGCCAGCTCCTCGGTCCCTGGAGGCTGATGCACTGGGACAGGGGGTGGCATTCTGCAACCTTCCTGGAAGGAGTAACCATATGTCCTCCCCACAGCTGCTGGGATTCTGTGCTCCGCAGAATAGAGTCTAGCCAGAGCTATTAACAGCCCCCTACCCACACACCCCCAGCATCAGCATCCCTGCTTAACAGTCTCAGAGATCAGGTCCTGGGTCCCCAGTTTCCCTGTCCTCAGCAGCATCTTATGCCCCAGCTCTTGGCCATGTGACCTGACGGTGCTTGCTTTGGGAGGAGCCTAAACTCCTTGCTTCCTTGTTGAGCTTATCATGTGACTGGCCTTNGACAGTGACTGTGGGAGGAAGTGGTAGGGAGACAATTCCAGCTGAGCCTCACAAGGTGTCCNGCATTTCCAGTCCCTTGCATCCATGCCATCTCCATGCTAAAGGTGTGTCCCAAAAGCCCTGGTCCCCAAAAGAGATGCATGAGCAAGTTCTGCTTGAAACTAACCCCAGCTGGAAAATGCCCAGACATGGGNGTGAGGAGGAGTGTGCTGTAAGCTACTACAACTGGGAGGGGCTGTTTGTTTCACAGNGTTTGGTGGCAGAAGCTGACCAATGCATCAATGGGGCTCTGGGTCATGTAGGGGAGTTTTTAGAATATAGCTAGATTATATTAGGTATCCTGATTCCCTTGGTACAGAGTGGCCAGGGCACTGCCTGAGTGATCTCATTGAGTGACCAGAATTGAATTGTCTACCTCACNGCACTGGATCCTCTCTTTGCAGCCCAGTGAGCTAGGGTGTATCCANTTCATTTTATTTAAAGTGAGTGTCTTAGTCAGGGTTACCATCACTGTGATGAGACACCATGACCAAAGCNAGCTGGGTAGGACAGGGTTATTCAACTTATACTTCCACATTGTAGTCTATCATTGAGGGAAATCAGGACAGGAACTCAAGCAGGGCAGGAACCTGGAGGCAGGAGCTGATGCAGAGGCCATGGAGGNGTGCTGCTTACTGGCTTGCTCCTTATGCTCAGACTGCTTTCTTATAGAACCCAGGACCACCAGCCCAGGGATGGCACCACCCACAAGGTGCTGGGCCATTCCACATCAATCACTAATTAAGAAAATGTCTACAGCCTGATCTCATGGAGGCATCTTCTCAACTGAGGTTCCCTCCTCTCTGATGACTCTAGCTTGTGTCAACTTGACATAAAACCAGCCAGCATACTGAGTGTCACAGACAAAGAGCAGTATTGAGAGTCCTCCTAGTCAGTGCACAGCAAAGCTGGGACTCAAGCCCAGGTCAGTGGTGTCACTCAGAGAGNTGCAGAAAACAAAATTGCATTTTGTNGGCCCATCATGCTTAGTAAATCAACTCTCTGGGTTTAGAATCTGGAGCCTAAGTTATTTGTTTGTTCGTCTGCAGAGAATGTGGGGATTGAACTCAGGGTCTTGCCTATGTAAAGTGTATTCTCCACCACTGAGCCACACCCTCAGACCCTCAGACAGATGCACTTCTTAAACTGACTCCCTGAGAAATCCTAAAGTCAGCTATTCTTTTCTCTGTGGTGGAATCCTGTCACCACAAATGTGGATGACACCTGTGCATNTGATGACTGTCAGGCTCCTGCAAACTCTTTGTTTGCATGGCACTTATAGATGTCATCAAGGTCCCTCATCAGCAGGCTTTAAGTTAATGAACAGGAGAATTACCCCAAGGGGGCCTGGCCTACTCAGAGGACCCCACAGAAGAAGCAACAAATGCAACACCTCGGTACAGACAGCTGAGGAGCTCTGGACTGCGTGTCACAACTGGGCTGTTGTGAACACACCCAGTTGATAACATGTCACTCACAAACAAGCAGCTCTCAGACCAAAGTAAGACAATGGCACCAGCAACATCCCAGATCTAACCCAGGGTATCTTTGGTCCAAGTCCCCAAGGCTGTTAGATCTGTCCCATGAACGTGCACCCACCCTGCAACTCAACCTCACGCCACCTGCCTTCCCAAGATGTGTCAGATGCCACCTGAACCAGAGGGTAGAAACCCCAGAATGCCACCTGTCCTAGTTAGCTTTATAGCCAACTTAACACAGCCTGGAGTGGTCTGAGAGGAAAGCCTCCATTGAGGGATTGGCTCCACCAGGTTGGTGGGGCACTGTCCTGACTGTTAATTGCTATGGAAGGCCCAGCCAGCTATGGGCAGCACCATCCCCAGGCAAGTGTCCTCAACTGTATGAGAAAGCTGGCTGAGTGTGAGCCAGTGAGCAAGCCACCAATCAGCATCCTCCATGGTTTCCCCTCAAGTTCCTGCTTGAGTTCCTGTCCTGATGAACTTTGACTCGGAAGCATAAGCCAAGTTGCATTCTTGGAGTGTTTATCACACAACAGAAAGTAGCCTAGCCCAGCAACTACTCGCTGAACCTGACTGGGCAGCTGCCCCACCTGGAGCCTCTAACCTTTGTCTGTACCGGACAGGCTAATAGTCTTCAGTGTTCAGTGAGGAAGGGAGCCGGTGAACCTGCACAGAGCTGGGTGTTTAGGAGAAGCTGTGTGCTGTGAGATAGCCCTTGACCTCTGGAAGCAGAATGTGCCAGGTCTAAAAAGCCTGGCTCTGCCACCACAAGACACCCAACATCCCCAAGCCTCCATTTCCTCTGCTGTGCAGTGGTGACTACATTAATATAGTAACTCCATCCTGGGAGACTAAAGATTGAGATGATTCATGAAAAAGACAAGCAGCTCCAGGGACTCTGTGCAGGGGGCAGGCTTGATCTCGGGCATGCAGAGAAGATATGGGAGTGCCAAGGTTAGCCCAACAGACCACCCAGGGCTCAAACTCTGATCTCTCACTCCTGGGCACAGAAGGAACTCATCTGCTCTGAGCCAGTCTGCCCCAGGCCACCAAGCATGCTTCCCTCTGCAGGGGCCTGGCAGCGATGAACATATGGATATCCCCAGGCCCCGTTCACTCCCCTCTAATATCTCCCAGGGGGCTGATTGATGGAGACAAGCAAAAATCTATAGTAGTGTGACAGAATGTGTGCTGCCAGCCCTCCAGGAAATGATTACTTCGAGGTAATTTTGAACCTCCAGACTATGATGCAGTGTCTCATATTTTAAATGGCCGTGAGCGTGGAGGAGGATGCTGCAGTGTATCTCACTGCTCACTGGGGGGAGAAACACACAGCGGCAAGTTGGTTGCAGGGAAGGCAGATGCAGAACCAAATGCTTTGCATTCAGCCTGGCAGAAGGGGCATAGTACTAAGCATTTAGCCTGCACCCCCAAGGGCGGTCGGTGCCCAGTCTATACTGTACTGCCCCAGGGGAGAGCTCCGACCAATGCCAGAGATGTTCCAGACTCCAAAACTTGAATTAGGAAGGTAGGACAGCTACCTCTGATGGCTGGGTGGCTTTCCCTGCCCTCCCGTGACCATGGCTGCATCCATGACACAGCAGATTCTGTAGAATTTCTCCTTCCTTACAAATCTCCCTTCCAAATGGACAGTCCCAAAGATAGGCTCTTGTAGCCCTGCTGAGCAAGACCCAAAGCTCAGAAACGGGCTCACACAAATGCATCTGCCAGACACATCACAAAGGTATCAGGGCAGGCAGAGGGAGGGGAGAAAGTCCCCAGATGCATGGGGTGGGGGTTAGGGGAGGGGTGGGTGCCTTCTGAGCTCTGCCTCACACCAGCTGCGAAAGTCAATTTCTGGTGATTACACTTCTGCATTCGAAGACACAAAGGGAAGCTTTTAGGCAAACACAAGGAGAACTGCGCTGTGCTCCTGAAGTCAGCAAAGACCCTTAAGCCCTGCATCAAAGTGTTAACTAGAGGGAAATGTCGGAGACTTGGACAACGGCCATCGCTGCTCATAATAATCAGAAGGCACCGTGGCGGGAACAGCGACAATACAGCAGCAGGGTAGAAATGGATATTTGCAAAATCAAAGAAGGCTTATCTGAAATGAAAGGAA
>LZPO01057486.1:1531783-1543379 GCA_001675575.1 Neotoma lepida
GAGGATTTCGTAGAGGTAAGAACTAGTGGCTGGCTGTTCTGCTTCTCTGATCTTTCAGCTTTCACCCTGATATCTGGCTCTGGGTTTTTTATTAAAAGACCATCTAAGATTTGAACAACAAGGGTCACTGAGCAAGAGGAGGTGAAGGAACGCAAGAGCTAGGGGGTGGGGAGGAGTGTCATGACACNACCGTTGCCATTGGGAACTCACGGCAGCTGTGTTACCTGCACAAGATCTGACTGGGCAGAATTCTAGTATAGCTGGAGTGGATGAGCTCCAGGCCTCACACACACTGAGGAGCAATTGGAAGTGGATTGTTGGGGGCGGGGGTTGTCATTCTTTACTGAGAGTGTGGTCGCTGGAGGTTTCCCACGCTTCTATGGATGCCCCACACTCATGCACATATAGACTTAGTGGGTTATTGAAAAAGAAAAGAAGGCATGAGGTTGGGAGGGGCTGTGTGGGAGGGAGAAATGGGGGTGGGTATAGTCATATTTCATTGTACACATGTATGAAATTCTCAAGAATAAAGAACTTTTTAATACAAAGAAGTGGGCCGAGGAAGGATTGCAGGGGACATGCATGAGGAACACTAAGCCAAGAAAGAGGGTGGTGTACTCCAGGAGTCAGATGAAGTCCCCGGCTGCCCTGGGCTCAGACCCCCACAGTAGCNGCTTCTACTCAGTTTCACCTACGTANGCCCCTCTGTTCCATTCTCCCCACAGCAGGGACTTGGCTTCTGTTCATGGCTCCCTTCTGCCATCAGGATAAAGTCCCAGCTCTTAGACTATCCTCAAGTGCCCTACCGACCCCCGCTGAAGTCAGAAAAGCTCTGGCTTCATGGTGACCGAGGCAGAGGCTCNGGCTTCACCATGTGACNTGGGCTTCCTCCTCAGCTGTGTTCTTTGTCTGTCTGGTCCGTGGTCTTTCTCACCCCANGGCCTTTGCAGCTACTCCTCCTCTGTGTGACTGGAAGTCACTTCCTCAAACTCTGTCCTGTTCCCGTCTCCCAGTGGTGCCTCAGCTCTGCCATCAACCAGGCAGGCTTCCTTACTTGTTCACTCCACNTGGACCCACCATCCCTCTCCTTCTGTCGTCCTCAGGCTTCCTGCACATGGGCCCACCCCCCACTCCCTGTCAATCATCCTCAGGCTTCCTGCACGGTACTTATTGCTACTTATTTTCTATGAGTATTGTATGGATTGGTTTTCTTATTACCGGTGACGGCTTCTACTTCTGTTTATTGGTTTATTGGTTTCTCTTACTTTCATCTCCCTCCTACAACATAAGCTTTGAGAGAAGAGATTGTAACTCACCACCCTAAAGCAGTGTTGGTCCTTGTAGGTTCTCAATACATCGGAATGAATGAATGAATGAATGAATGAATGATGAAGCCAGTGCATACTAGCCACCTCTGAGTACACTAGGCACAGGGTCCTCACCTGTGCCTGCGGCTCTAGAGGGTGAGTACCTCCCTGTACCTCTCCCCATGTTATTTCTCCATGGAGTGCTCACTCCTGTTCATACTGCCTAGGCTGAGACTCACTCACCTCTCAAAGGTGGCCCTGGGGGCTTCATCATTGTCATTGGTCACTTACTTGTTGCTGTGACAACATGCCCAACAAGAGGGAAGTTAAGGGGCATGGNTTGTTTGGGTTCACAGTCTGAGAGGACCCAGTTAATTCATTGTGGGCAGAAGGCGGGAGGTCGGGAGGTGACTCCAAGGCGGCCAGAGTTTGCCGCTAGGACTTCTAACTTCCAGGCAGAACGGGAAACAGAGAACAGGCAGGAAATGGGGCTGAGCCCACCCTCACCGACCCACTTCTCCCGCAGGGGATCTGCCTCCCCATGTTGCCAAGAACAGTACCACTGGCTGGGGACCAAGCTTTTGAACACTTAAACCTCCAGGAGACATTCATTCACATTCAAACCGTATCACCATTTGATGGCTGCCTGNGCAAAACCCTTCACCTCTCTGTAACCCAATTTGTCCCATTGGACAAATTGGAAACCGGTAGCCAAAAGGAAAATGGGGTCAATATTCATACCCGAGCAGACAGCACTGGAGTTAGAATGCTTGTGGGCCTGGAACTCACTGTGTGGCCCAGGCTGGCCCCAGATTCCTACCTCTGTCTCCTCACTGCTGAAATGACAGGCAGGGATCACCACATCCAGAAGTTCTGGAGAGGTTTNAAAGCCACATTCTCCTCTGATTACTAAGTGCCAGGCTGNCATCTCTGGTTTCTGAGGAATGCAGTGGCCAAGCCTNCAGTTGGGCTAACTTCCTAGGAAGCTTGGACAGTGAGAATTGGGCTGAGGGAAGTGCTCTGCCTCCGCTCTGCAGAGCCCACATCAGCTCTGGGCCCTGTGCTAATTGATGGTTNTGTGAATTGTCTCCTGCAGCCATCACTGCGGCCCTGGACCAGGGCTCTATTATTCCATCAATAGGAGCAGATGGTGCTCAGTGGTCACTCAGCTGAGAAAGAAGCATGGACCCACAATTAGACTGGACCTCGGCCCTTGGCTCCCCAAATCTGGGCTCAGCAGCCCCCACTGCCGTAAATCAAGTGCTCTTCAGATATGGCCTCCTCTTGTCATCTGGGCTACCGGTTGCCATTATCTGCCCATCTTACAGACGAAAGCCCAAATGTCAAGGGGTTCAGGCCAATTCCCAAGAGTAGAAAACTGCATAGTCAAATCCAAATGCCATTCTATGGGACTCAGAATCCATTCTCTTTCCTCTACACCTGTCAATCAAGGCCACTCACACAAAAGCTCCGCCATGAGCAGGCNCACATACCTCTCCCCCTCAGCAAGCTCCCGCAGGCTCTGACCACAGCCCACTGGACAGAGGTCAGCCGCCTCACTCTGCTCTAATTGCCGGGCCCCTCCACTGGCTCAGTAACTCCCTAGCTGACTACTTTTGGGGGCCTCCTGTCATCATGTTTTACAGACCTCTCGTTGAAGAGCAAAATCTGTATTGATTTCAGAACAATTCAAGCTGTAAATTACTGGCCATGATCGGCTTGGTAACCCCGAGATGAGAATCTATTGACTGGACCAAGGGCTTAAATCTAATTATCGTCCCAGGAAAGCCATTGGCAGAGCTGCTCAATGCCTGTGTGGAAAGGAACAGTTAAACAGCTGAGAGCTATGTGGAAAAAATCTAGAACTATCCAGGGTCTCTGAAGATCAAAGCCCAAGAATTTTCCTTGGCCACCAACCAGCATTGGGTCATTTCTGTAATTAATAACCGTGATATTGATGAGGATAGCTCAGTAGCCCTGCTGCTTTGGGGCCCAGGCGAGTCACTCAGCTTCCCTCTGTCTGTTTCCTCATCTCTAAGGAGAGGTAGCAGAGATATTTGCCCCATCACAAGGTCAGGGTTAAAATGAAGTGATTCATGTAGCTTGCTAAGATTGGAGCTNGGCACATTCCTACCTGTTACTCAGGAGGAAAGAAAAACAGGTGTGTGAAGGGTCTTGCCTGAGGTCACACAGTTAACTGGGGATATATAGACCTTAAAACAGTCCTCCTTAAGTGCTAACATTTAAGTGCAGCTGAGGGGCTGGAGAGATGGCTCAGTGGTTAGAGGGCTTGCCTGAGTGCAGTTCCNGCCATTGGTATTTTATTTATATCTGGAAATAACTCTAAAAAGTCAGGCATGGCTGGGAAATATCAGCAACACACTCTGACTCGAAGAACAAGCTGTGTCCCAAGATTTGACCAGNAAGTCTATTACTGTGTGTGAAGGGCAGTCAGTTCTTCTGATCTGGGCTTGATTATGTGTGTCTGTCTTGCTTGCTCTTTCTTACTCCCAACTTGGCTGTACGGTTAGGCTTCCTGCATTTTCTTAGCCTTTTATTTCTTTCTGTTCACACAGGGACATGCTGGAGTCAGTTGGTTCAGCACACAGAAACCCTCCTGCGTGTCTCCTCCTATATGTGTGGTCAATGCCATAACACTGGCCATGGTGAAAGTATTTACAAACCCAGAAACCTGAAGATCCCAGGGTTTCTACAACAAGATGAGAGGCAGGGACAGGACACTCCCCAGAAGTGGGGAGATAGCTTGTGGGCCAGACAGTTTGGTACACACACAGCAGCAGCAAACAACAAAGTGAGCCCATCTCCAGCAAGATGAATATTGAGGACTGTGGTGGTCTGAAAGAAAATGGCCCCCCAAAGGGAGTGGAACTATTAGGATGTGTGGCCTTGTTGGAGGAAGTGTATCATTGTGGGGGCAGGCTTTGCGGTCTCTTTTCTCAAGCTTCACCCAGTGTGACAGTCAGTCAGCTTCCTGTTGCCTGCAAGATGTGGCACTCTCAGCGCCAGCACCATGTCTGCCTGCACACTGCCATCATGCTCCCAGTCATGATGATAATGGACTGAACCTCTGAAACTATAAACAAGGCTGCCTCAATTAAATGTTTTCCTTTATAAGAGTTGCTGTGGTCATAGTGTCTCTTCACAGCAATAGAAACCCTAACTAAGACAATAACTAACACCCAAAGTTTTCCTCTGACTTAGACAGAAGTGTCATAGGATTTGTGAACTCTCTCTCTCTCTCTCTCACACACACACACACACACACACGCACAACTAAATGCAACAAGTTTCTCAACTGAAACATGCCAATATTAAAAACACAAACAAACTGCTGGAACCCAGGTTTGCATCCTACCGCTGACCACATCTACTCTCTCTTCCCCCAGGCCCAACAGCACCAAACTCCATCCACACACTCTTGAGCAGAGGGATGAATTCAGGGATTTTGAGTTTCCTGCAAGGTCCTGGATGAAAAGCCAGAAGGTCTTGTCTCAAAGGATACTGACCAGCAGCTGCCCTTGTCACATGGGTCTGTGTTTCCTGTACCGCAGTCTCCACTACTCCTTATCACCCTGTGTCTGACCCATTTCCCTCATTCGTCATGCCTGCCCAGTTTCTGGAGGCACGGGAGGCTGTAGGACGGGGTAGCAAGCTCACAGCGTACATTACCCCCTGCACTCACTCATTTACAGGTGCACAGGCGGGGTGGCTGAGACAGCAGGTAACAGAGGGGTTTCCTTAAGGGCCAACTGGCCTACCCCCAGTGCCAAACTTTGCCCTTAACCAAGGTTCCTTCTCAGCTCACAAGCCCAAAGGCTCACCTGTCTGCACAGGGACAGAGGGAAGAGGGCATGCTTACAGCTCCTTCTTGGGGTCAGAGACTCTCTGGACTAAATCTGGAGACAGAACAGCTGATGGCTCTGTAAGAGTAAGTCTTGATCCAGGAAGCAAAGGTTCACCCCCATCCCTTGAATCAACAGGAAGTGACTTCTGTGTCCACCTCTGTCCCACTTTCCACTCGCCATACCCTGAAGTAAACACAATGAAAGGCAGGGAGCGCTGAGGCCGATAGTGCTCTTGGCCCCCAAGGCGCAATCCCTTCAGTCCTGATACCAAACCAAGGGACAGCTTCCCAGCCTGGGAATGCAGCTGGAGGCCAGGGGAGGGAAAGCTCCCTTCTCTTCTGGGGCTGTCAGCTTGGAAACCAGCTTTCCAGACACAAACTGGGGACAGACAACCGTGAGCCTGGAGTGTTTCCACTAATGCTCATGGGACACTGGACAAGGATCCCTTCCCGCTTGGCGCCTGCAGGGTTGTCAGAGAAGCTGAGCCCTGGCGTGGAGCCACTAGGTAGCGCTGGTGGCCCCGGCTAACAGATGCAGACCACTCAGATAACCTTTGTGTTTTGCATAGATCAAACCATCTGGCCAGGATTGGAGCCTGAGAAGCAGGTGTGGGTGGGGGTGGGGAATGCCAGGTCACGTGGCTAGGAAGTGTCAGAGACCAGACTCAAATCCATGCACTGCAAAAACCTCAGCGTGAGCATCCAGCTGCCCCTGCTGGAGGGCAAGGGCACATCTGCGTTCTTCTGTGAGAAGATAGGTGTGTGCGGAGGTGTGTGATGGTCTTGTGTTCTGCCTTCAGTAAGACTTGAATTTTTAAAGGCTGACCCTTGTCTCCTCCCCTCCAAACTCCAGGCCCGGCAAGTCCAAGAGAAAAGGCATCCACCCTGGTGACCAGGCTCTAGTGCGGAGCAAAGAGGAAACATCGTCCCCTATTGAATTAGTCTGGGGCAAGTTTGGGACCAATCTCTTCACATAGTGAGTTCCAGAGCAGCCAGGGCTCTGTAGGAAGACCCTGTCTCAATAAAATTAAAAGGAAAAAAAAAAAGAATTTTGTGACATTTCCACGTGCATGTTGATCATTCAGGTCATTAACCAATGTGTGTTAAGCATCTGCTTAGTGTCAGCCCAGTGTGAAGAGCAGAGAGTACAGGAGAGCTGCCCAAGGAGCTCCCGGCATCCTGAGGGAAAGGAAAATTAAACACACATGGGAGTGCACACACACACACAGGCACACACACATGCGCAATAAATGTACACACACACACAGGTGCATACATGCATATAGATGCACATAGCACACACAGACGCACACACACATATGCATACACGTATGCACACACATATGCACATACAAGCACATGCACACACACAGGCACACATAATACAGACATGTACACAAACACACAGGCACACATATGCATATGCACACATGTATATACACACACACTAAATAAATGCAATAAAAATTTAAATAATAGTTTTTCTCTCTTCCCGGAATCTAGAAAGCAAGGGGAAATCAGAGTGCATGACCCACAGAGAATGGGATTTGTTCCCCTGGGAATCGGAAGCCAGGCTGTTCTTGGAGGCGAATGTGCCTTTCCACACTGGTGATCCCATGTGCACCCACACCCTGGGGGGATGGGCCCTCTTGTGCTGCCTTGGAGGAAGTGGAGATTCGCTAGAGCTGAAGGGGACTTCCCCACCTGGATGTGAACTTGGGTGCACGGTGCTGTGGATCTCTTCCTCATCTGTGAGCTGGGGAGAACGCCAGTGGCTGAGCTGTTGTGCCGACAGTTAAATGAGATAATGCAACTGCCCACTGCATCACCTGATGAGGGGAGGTGCTCTCGGTGCCCGGTGTCTTTCCCTCTCAAGTCTATGCCCGTCCTCCTGTGAGGTGGCTGTGGTGAGTTGAATAAGAATGGGCCCCATGGGCTCATATATTTGAATGCTTAGTCACCAGGGAGTGGAACTGTTTGAAAGGGTAGAAGGACTAGAGGGGTGTGGCCTTGTTGGAAGAAGTGTGTCACTGAGGTTGGGTTTAGAGGTTTCAAAAGCCCATGCTGGGACCAGTCTCCCCATCCCCCCTCCTCTCTCTCTCCCTCTTTCTCTCTCTGCCTGTGGTTCAGGACTGTGTGCCATCATGCTCCCCCGCCATGACGATAACGGACCCAGCCTCTGAAACTGTAAGCCAGCCCTCGTTAAATGCTTTCATTTATAAGAGCTGCCGTGGTGTCTCTTCACAGCAGTAGAACACTGACTGAGACAGATGCATCCATCGTATGAACGGCCACTCTTCATCTCAGCTCTTGCATCTGAGTGGCTTCACATGGACAGCTGCTGAGAGTCTGGGCCTGTGACCATGCCATGGGCGTGCGTGTGCCTTCCCTCCACGCCCTCACCAACACTAGATGCTAATAGTTACAGTGGCTGCGTGGCACTGGGTGCTCAATGCTCGACTCCATTTCACGGAGTCTAAAGAGACTGTGAACGTGATTCTTCTTGGCAGCATGGGTGCCCTCCTTCACAAGGCGCCCGTGCATAGTTTTTGCCCATTTTAGGTTGCTGTTTTTTTGTTTTTTTAAGAAACAAAATGGGTGTTGGACATGTGTGTAGCCAAAGGTGTTTTCCACTCTGAGGCTTATTTCCCATGGTCTTCCTGGTGTTTGCTGGGGGGCAGAGACTTCCCATTTCCAGGCGGTCAGTCTGACCCTTCCTTCCTCTCTGCTCAGCACCACTGACCCTGGCTAGGTGTTCTTCACCTGTGCCCGAAGCTGTGAAGACATCTCCTGGCATTTGGAGTGACGTAAAACCTCCTGTCTACTCAATCATCTCCTACCTAGGTGTGTGCTGTGTGAGTCGGGGACAGCCACATCACTTCTAAGTCATTCTTTTTNCTGCCTAAACTTTTAACATATTTCCTACTTTTATGTCCTTTGTGTTTCTAATCAGATTTAAATTTTTTAATTAATTAAAAAAAAAAAAAATTGTGTGTGCACATAAGTGCATGAAGTTGTACGAGTAAAGGCATGCACGTACCACGCACACATGTAGAGGTCAGAGGACAATC
Source organism: Neotoma lepida (assembly GCA_001675575.1). Taxonomy (NCBI): domain Eukaryota; kingdom Metazoa; phylum Chordata; class Mammalia; order Rodentia; family Cricetidae; genus Neotoma; species Neotoma lepida. Next base: position 1,540,027 of record LZPO01057486.1, read on the forward strand.
CTGGGTGCCAGTCAGTTCCACTTTTTTTGCCACCTTGTATGCGAGGCTAGCTGGCCATCAACCTTCCAAGGAGTCTGAGCGCTAGGATTACATGCACTACAACAGCTGGCTTTTACGAGGGTTCTGCAGGTTTGAACCCAGGGCCTCACACTTGTGTGGTGAGCGCCTTTACCCACCAAGCATTAAGGTTTTTTGCATGTGAGGTGGGAAGTTGATCAGTGGGGCCTGTGGGAGGTCTAGGAGCTGATCAGTGAAGAGAGCCTGGGCCGTCCCGAGAGTGAGTGCTGGCTGTGGGGTTACTATGCCGTTGTCATGTGAGAGCCCTCAGAGGACAGGCTCCTTCTCCAGGCCTTCCTCTGGGAAAGGCGACTGAGCAGAACCTGTGCATCTGTCCCACCCCAGCCTTCGAGGAACCAGGAACGGTGGTGTCACGGGTGGATACAGAGTGGCATCTAGTGGTCTGGAGGGAAAATGGAGATGTCCCAGGGACGGTGAGGATGTTTTGAGACTTGGCTGGGGACGGAGCCGAGCGGAGAGACCAGGAAGGTGGCCTGTGGGAGCTGTGACTCGGCTGGCAAAGCACCTGCTGTGCCAGTGCAGAGACCTGAGTCTCAATCTCCAGAATTCATGGCAGCATGAATCTGTAACCCTAGCTCTAAACACGTCCCTATGATAGTAAATAGGGGTGTGTGTGTGTGTGACAGAGAGAGAGAGAGAGAGAGAGAGAGAGACAGACAGACAGACAGACAGACAGACAGACAATAATTTAGAGGGCATGAATCTGAGGAGTGAAGGGGACATGACAGAGAAGGGAGAGATGAAATGTAAAGACAGTACTCATATATGAAATTCNCAAACGTTTTTAATTATAAAAAACTTTTAGGGAAATCAGCCACGCACTAAACATTGCACACTTCATTTTCGTGTGGGCGAGACTGTGTTCAGCACACCATGTAAGGAGTGTTTAAGGGCTGAGGTTTCCACCACTCGCCCGGGAGAGTGTTTATTCTGACCTTCACAGTCATCTCCAGCATCAGTGTTTTCCTCGTCTCCAAAGCAACTTCTGGAGGGCTCAGCATCTTGTTTTTCATCTAAGAGGAGGGTGAGACCCACTGTCTCAGGGTTTCTATTGCTGCAAAGAAACACCATGACCAAAAAGCAAGTTGGGGAAGCAACGGTCTATTCAGCTCACACTTCCACATTACTGTTCATCACCAAAGAAGTCATGTCAGGAACTCATCCAGGGCAGGAACCTGGATGCAGGAACTAATGCAGAGGCCACGGAGGGGTGCTGCTCACTGGCTTGCTCCTCATGGCTTGCTCAGCCTGCTTTCTTATAGAACCCAGGACCACCAGCCCAGGGATGGTACCACCCACCATCAGCTGGATCCTCCCCCATTGATGACTAAATGAGAAAATGTCCTACAGCTGGATCTCATAGAGGCATTTCCTCAACTGAGGCTCCTTCCTCTCTGATGACTCCAGCATGTGTAAAGTTGACATACAAAACCAGCCAGGACAACTGACTCCTTGTCAACTTGACATACAAACATATCACTATTAAGCCATGACCCTTCCTTTCTTATTCATCCCCAAGAACACACATTAAAAACATAACTTTAAAAGTTNNATGGTCTTTACAGATTCAAACACGTTCAAGTTTCAGTCCCTTTAAAATAACCAATCTGTTTTAAAAATCCAACGTCTCTCAACTGTGGGCTCTAGTAAAATGCTTTCTTACTTCAAGAGGGAAAAATCAGGGCACAATCAAATCAAAGCAAAACCAAATTTCAACAATCTGGGATCCACTCGATCTTCTGGGCTCCTCCAAAGGGCTTGGGTCACTTCTCCAGCTCCGCCCTCTGCAGCACACGCAGCTTGTCTTCTAGGCTCCGGCTGGCTCCACTCCACCGCTCCTGCTGCTGTTCTTGGTGCTCGTCCCATGGTACTGGCAACTCCAAAACACTGGNGTCTCGGCTGCAACTGGGCTGCACTTTCACCAGTAGCCTCTCACAGGCTCTCTTCATGGTGCCAAGGGTCAACTTCTCTTTATGATTCCTTCAGTCCTGGGCCTTCAACTGCTACTTAGGCTGCACCTTCACCAATGGCCTCTCCTGACCTCTCACAGTGCCAAGCCTCAGCTGCTCTCCATGACCGCTTCATGCCTTCAAAACCAGCACCACCTGGGTGACTCTCACACTACCAAGTTCAGCTGCCAGCATGAGGAGCAACCTTGGCCGCCTCTGGAACACAGCTTCTGTGTGCTGACCCTGAGGACACACTTCCCAGAAGACATTACCTCAATCATGCTGGTCTCTTCTTAATCACAGCTGATTCTTCAGCTCCAGCTGACCAGCCAGCATCCATTGTCCCAGCAAAGCAAAAGTTTCATTTTTGTAGTTCTGGTCTCTTGCTAATCACAGCTGATTCTTCAGCCCCAGATAACCAGAATGACAGAATCTTAAAGTAGCAAACGGCCCTCATAGAGTCTTCAAACTTACCTCTGAAACTTCACAAGCCAGGCCTCCATCACCTGCACTGCTCTCAACATTCTTATCTCCCAAGCTCCTCAGAACAGCTCACCGAGTTCTCAACAACTCAATGGCTTTTCTAGTCCAAAGTCCCAAAGTCCTTCCACAATCTTCCCCCAAATACCATCAAATCTGTCACAGTAACACCCCACTCCCAGTACCAACTATNTTAGGGTTTCTATTTCTGTGGTGAAACACCATGACCAAAAAGCAAGTTAGGGAGAAAAGGGTTTATTTGGCTTACACTTCCACATCACTGTTCATCACCAAAGGAAGTCAGGACAGGAGCAAGCAGGGCAGGATCCTGGAGGCAGGAGCTGATGCAGAGGCCATGGAGGGGAGCTNCTTACTGGCTTGTTTCCTATGGCTTGCTCAGCCTGCTTTCTTATAGAACCCAGGACCACCAGCCCCGGGACGGCACCACCTATAGTGGGCTGGGCCTCCCCCATTGATCACTAGTTGAGAAAATGCCTTACAGCTGGATCTCATGGAGGCATTTCTTCAACTGAGGTTCCTTCCTCTGATGAGTCTAGCTCACGTCAGAGTCAAGTTGACACACAAAACCAGCCAGTATATGCATCTTAGCAGGTTGGGAAGTTCTTGACTTCCCTATGGTGAGAAGCCATGTGCCACCCAGATATTTAAAAAGACCTGGCTAAGCCCACAGGTCTGTGATCACAGCTTCTGTGATCCCAGAGGATGATGCAGAGTGTGGAGGTGGCAGACAAGATGCCACAAAGGACAAACAGTGACTTGGAGTCACACACCCACACAGGACAGATGTGTAACAGCCACAGCGTAAGACTTGTGGGCTGCAGCACA
>LZPO01057486.1:1552857-1577693 GCA_001675575.1 Neotoma lepida
ATGACCTAAATATACACCTAGCACCGTAAACAACGACACATAACTACATGTTGTGTACAAAAAAACCAACTTTCAATACAGAAAGACAAGCTAAAGATAAAGGGGTGGGAGAGGCACCGGTTTTGCTCACCCAAATCAAATGCAGACCGGGCAGTTTCAGACCCATCATACAAAGCAGCCATCACAGTGAGGAAAGTGATCGTGGACAAACAAGAGTTCACCTTTGGCTCAGCAGGTCCGTCCTCCAAGTCACAGTCCCCAGCATCCACACCTCTGGGTTCCCTGACATGAGAGAGTCTCGCATTGTAGGAGGCAAAGACAGGTAGATTTGCAGAAGACATNGACAAACCCTTTACTACAGTTGGAGACTCAACCCTCNCCTCTTAGTAACTGATAAATGCAGAAGACGGAAAGGCAGGAAGAACCTCATGGACAGGCACAGCTCACCTGTCGCCTGGATTGCATCAGCATTCACACAACGCTGCAGTGAGCAACAGGAGAGTCTGCATCAAGAACGCACCAAACATTCCTGGAAGGCCCATGGTGCTAGCACTGCCCTCTCCCCGCACATCCCAGCGCATGTGTGAGAGTAACACAGACACACAAAGCATATTCTCAGTTCAAAATACACTTAGAGCGCNGACAGCTGAGAAGTCCACACGTAGTCAGGTTCAATGGGACATGAGAACTGTGGAATCAAAAGAAACTAAGAGAAGTTTGAAAATGTCCATGAAATATAGAGCAGGTCAACTCATGTGACAGGTGCTGAGAGCAGTGCTGGGTATGCACACAGCAGGAAACGGGAAAGATCCAAATCACCAGCTTCAGTCTCTGCCTCGGGAAACTAGTTCAAGAGACAGAGGGGGGAGCTATAATGGTTCATATTCTATCAACCTCTCAGGCCAGCCATGATTCATCGAGGAAGATGATGTCAACTGGGTGGTGCTACCTAGAGGTGTTGAGTACCTGGAAATCCCTTGGGAATCATCTTCCGTTTCTCAGGACCATTGCTGACTCAGTCACTGGAGCCCGTCCCCACTGGCTTCCTTCTCTCTCTCCAAAACGCTTTCTGCCCAAACCTTGAGTGCTGTCTCTAGTACGGTGTGTCTGTGACACTGTGTTGGTGCCAGTGTCCCATGTGTGTGCTGTTCTTTACGCAGATGCACTCGTAGCTAATGAGCCCTTGAAATGAGGCTTGGATGACTGAGGAACTGAACTACATAGTTTATGTTTTGTGATGTTTTAGGTCTGTGTAACATGCTGACCCCACCCCATAGAGTTGCAAGCTGCACCATCATCCAGCACCCTTGTGCTCAAGTCCAGTTTCCTGATAATGACCTACAGCACTCAGCACAGCTGTGGCCCCTCCCATCACCTGCCCTGGCCTCTGCCTGTTACACTGGTTTGCTTTGAATCTGTGGAAACCAGAGCACTCGCTTCCTTCTTCACCTAGAACATTCTTCCCCACACAACCTCCGCTTTTTTTTCTCACCATTTGATTGCCCAATCAGGGTTCCCTTCTGGCTTCTGTGAGGGGCTCTTCAGACTTGGACATCGCTGAGCAACAAGAGGGTAGAGACACAAGACTGGCCCCACGGGGAGGCAGGGACAAGCCCCATTTCAGTCACTCTCACCCACTNACAGCCTCAGGTTTCATATCTGTAAAATGGGGGTAAGAAGCACCAGCCTCTTCCTTGGGAGGCTCACCTGGTGAGNTATATAATACAAGCTAAAAGAGTAGGTTAATGCAGAGCTGAGGGGGCAGAGGTTTGCATGGACCAGTTGCTGCTGTTACAGTCCCACAGTTGCAGAATGGAGGGCTTCATTTTGGATTGCAAGGTGAGGAAAAGGGAGGGCCAGAGAGAGCTAAAACATCACCAGAGTTCATCTGTGTGGCAGCTCTGGGCTATGTATTGTTGCAAAATCCTGTGGAATCAACATGCCTGGGGTCTGTGCACCCAGGGGATAGTAGCACAGGGCAGGAACTCGCAAAGGTGGTCACCTTCACCAGGAACATTATTTCTTCTTCCTGTTGGACCCTGAGACCGGCCAACCCTCCTTGGGTGAACCAGAGACCAAGCTGTTGTCCTGTTCCCCTGAGAGGCACACTCCAGACTGGAGCAGAGGCAGGCAGGTACCCCAGGCACACACTGGGGACCTTGTAGAAGGCAGAAGGCTATGGTAAAGTACAAGGAATTGTGTGCCCCTCTGTGCAGGCTTGAGTGGTGTATGGGACATTCACCATGAGACTGATGGGNCCAAGGGGCAGAGGGAAAGGGGTATTCAGGCTCCAGGCTAAGCCACCACCAGAAGTATCCAGGAGTCAGACAGGAGGGATCTGCAAGGGGCCTGGCTGAAGGCCAGGGAAGGCTGTCCTGCTCCTGCCAATGCCCTGAGCACCTGGACACCCCTCTGAATGCCGCAGGCAGACTCTGGGGACTGAGTATGGGTAGGAGCTGCTTCTGCTGCCAAAAGTGCTAGATGTGGAACAGCAGCAAAACTGTGACCTTCTCAGCACTTGTATAGCNGCTGGGGGAAGCCCTCCCCCACCTGNGCTCAGTCCACCCTCAGCTCAGGGACACCCTTGCCCAACAGTGAACTGTGGCAGAATAATGCCTCGGTCTGTCCTTGAGAACTTAGGAGAAGGGTAGATACTGCTTAAGCTTCTCTCCTTGGGAAGGAATTTTAGGGGGAAAAAAGCCTGTCATTGGCCCTTTCTCGGGTAACTATGCGTCTTCTGTTCGTGTCACCCCCTGGGAACAATCACACAACACACCCTGGCACACCATGAGACTGTAATCCTAGTGTGCACTCTCCACTCTAAACAAGTCCAAGTATTCAGCCCTAGAGGTCCTGCTGAGCAGTGNGATCCATTTCCAGCTGCCTGTGTTAGGTAGATGTTGATCAAAGGCAAGCATAAAGTCCACCTCTCACCTCCTCTATCCTGACAGTCAGGGCCAGCCGACAGCTCTGTCTAACATGACGGATAGTTATTTTTGTGTGTGTGTGTGGGGGGTGCCTAGCCTCCATTTTGATGCCACCAACGGTGGGTCATTTCAACAGTGTAAACATAAGGTTCACACCGTGGATGACACCCCAGGGGTGTCTTCGGTAGCATGCCAGGACCGGGAAACAAAGACTGGATATGTTTTCTGATTGGATTTTTAACTCAGTTNCCTCACACATCTGGCTCTCCACACCTGCTTCGGATGGTGTGTGCCTCTAGATACTGACAGGGGGATTCTGGCAGGTCTCTCTCCCAGAGAATACAAGCAGTGGTTTTTTAATCCATCCTATTGGTTTCCTGTTATATTCAGAATTAACTGCATTGTCTCTGGACTGTGATTGTATATAGATCATGGGGGTGGGGGAGAATGTGTGTGTTCCATGCTGCCATATGGGTCCTGTGTCAACCCAAACACATGTTTCCCCTCTGCAACATTCAAAACAGCCTCCCCACTCCACCCCACCCCCGACTCCCATCGCTGAACACAAGGCTGCCCTCACTGCCCCTTCCTTGGGAAACTTCCAAAGGAGGCCATCTCTTGAGACCACCCCCTGCTGTCAGTTCATCCTTTATTTTGGTCTCTGAGCACTCATGTTCTCTTTTTGGAGACCATGTGTCCCGAACAGACTCTCCCTAGCACCCTTCCTAGTTTTCATCTGTGGACAGTTCTGAGCCCGTCATTCAGATGTACGTCGACCTGAGCTTGGTCTAGCATTGCGGGCCGACCTCACTCTCATTTTTGTGATTTTATTTTTAGCTCCAGGAGACTGTATATTGCACTCTTATTTTACATTTCCTAAGCCAAGCACTGAGCCAAGTCCCAGGCACTTGATCCACCACCTCTCCATGCGATTGGCAGATTTCAGCCTTAGTAACAAAGTTACCCTTAGTAACAAAGTTACCCTTAGTAACAAAGTTACCCTTAGTAACAAAGTTACCCAACAGCTGTTGCTCTGAACTATGGTGATACAGCGGCCACTCAGGAATCAAAGGATATTTCTCCCTCACCCTTTCCTTTCCCAGACCATATGTTTTGTGCGTGGCATCCCGATTGTTCCAGAGAATCCCGTTCGCCAACACAAAATGATCCTCTCTCTAGCTGTGTTCCCGCAGTTCGGCTCCGGCACACCACCCAGACAGAATGAGAACACGATGCCGCAAGCTGGGGACAGAGTCCACCCCAAGACTGCCCTTATATCAGACATCAATTGCAATTCAGGACTCTCTAGCCCACCCAGACTCCAGACTGGCTGTATATTTAGTAGTAGTTCTTAAGCAAATGCAGTAGAAACCACACAGAGAAGCAAGGGGAGTACTAGATTCATAGTTAGGGTTCGGCGTAAAGACACACATGGGTCACGTCTAGTGTGGTCCCAAATGTGGAAATTTCTACCCTCCGTGTGGGGGTCATAAGATGTCAGATCCTTGCACATCTATTAGTCACCGCCGAGCTTCGATGCTGTCGAAATCTGAATATGCCGTGACCCTCCAGCTGGTGGGTCGGAAGGTTTGGGGACCTTCCAGGCAGGAATCGTGTTCATTGGGTTGAGGCCAGGGGTAGGCTTTTGAAAAGTATAGACTGGCCCTCTTNACTCTCTCTTTGCTATGCATCTGTCCCACAGTGTGACCAGCTGCCTCGTGTCCCATAGTCACAGACAGGCGCCAGTACGGCCACCATGTCCTCATAGACAGATGGCCGATGACACCGTGAGCCCAAATAAACCTCTCCCCACCTCAAGTCGGTTCTGTGAGGTACTCCATCAGAGTTGAGACTACCCATTAACCCTGCCATCTAAATCCCTCGTCCTCCCTCCTAGGAGAGACTCCTATCTTCAACTNCGAGGCTGGCATCAAGTCTGACTTCATTCCTGTGACTGTACCTCTTCATACTNCGTGCTACCAGACAGTCCACAGGAATGCCAGAATCCTGCTTCCTCAGCTTGTCAGTTCAAGGGCTATCTTCCCCCACGGGTGCTTCATTCCTGGTCCCGTCCACATTCCCCAAGCCTCGCAACAGAAGAGGCATCAGAGAGGACCATCGTCACAGCACGGTACTGGGCCGGCCTTCCCACTGCAGTGAGACACCCCTCACAGTGATATTAATTCCACAGGTGGGTCTAGTAGGGATCTAAAAGGAGGGGTCTTGTGCAGAGTTGGGGCAGTGTCACTTTTGCTCTCTCCACAGAGGCCAAATAGTTCTCTTTGGAAAATAGTTGCCAGGAGCAGGGCCTTGCATTCCTTGGACGGAAAAATCTGTCTGCTGTCACTTACACCAGCTATTTTCTACACACTGCACAACCCGTCACATGGAATGGAAAGAGAAACAAAGAGTTTTATTTAAGGTCTGAGCATGCTAGGAGGAGGAAGGCAGGCCATGCATGGTCAGGCACGGAGACCATGGGCCAAGAAAATTACCAACAGTGGTCCTGTCTAACTTGACGTGAAATGGGTTCGGACTGCATTTGAAGGCTTCACAAGGAATCCAGCCAAGCAATTTGCCTACACAAATGTAAGTATAAAATGAGGCATTCTGGCCTTGANGAAAATTCTGGACTCAGAAATTTGGAAAGACTGTACACCTGAAAAATGCCACGCTGTCACTTTATACCACCCCCCTCAGGAGCAAGCTTTTTATCATGAGACTTCCCCACTACATGCCCCTGATCTCTGGGACAGTTGCCCAGAGGCACTTGACAGGAATTTACTCTGACAAAATACTACTGAGTACTACAAGACCAAAGGCCCTAGGAGGGTTGAGACAGCTAGCTGCCCATGGGCATTCGGTGGAGAAGGCAGAGCTCATCGTGAGGGCTGGGGCTCACAAGGGAAGGAGGTCACAGTTGTTGGATTGAATTAATGTCCTCACCCAAGTTCAGGCTTGGCTGTCTACACCGTGATTGTTCTTGTGCTCCCCCCAGGAGAGAACAAGTGGGGTGGAGGCATCCTGGCTGAACTGAGAACTACATAGTACAGACATCTGATCTCTGTTCCTTCTCCAGCTACCATGGAGTATCGGACTCTTTGCTGTGTGGGAGGTGGGAAGAGGCAAAGACTAGCATTCAGGCCTCCTGTCTTCAGACCCAAACTGGAGGACAGAGGTCAGCAGGGACAGAACAGACCCAGGTTCAGGACAGACTCACACCACAGAGCAAGCTATCCACAGGACTGGGATAAGCATCAGTTCCTGTTTTTCACCTGCTTCTAGAAGTCAACCATCAGCCAGCCTTTGTGTAAGCTCCATTAACCACGCGTTGTTTGGTCTATAAGGGGTTCAACTAGACAGTGCAGCACAGTTCTCCCAGGGTAGCTGTGTGCCAGAGACGGCATTCAAGATGCCTGACCTGCTGCCAGAAGAGTCCTGGATGGAGGAACCTGTGATCGAGGACACTGCTCCCTCCAGGCATACCCCACCAGACACTCGGAAAAGTCTGCCAACCGTGGGCCAGGGAGAAAACAACCCTTGTGTCCNGAGGCCAGACTTTATGGCACACGCATGTCATGTTCTCATCCATCCAACTGTTACCGGTTCTTGTAATCTTTCTATTTTATCTATTCTTCCCACTGCTATGCCTGTTGCCTTACCGGTAATTTCCAGTGAAAAACCAAAAGGTAGATTTAATGTTGAACAAGGAAGGATGGTGGCAGAAGGTGGAGGATGGAGTGACTTATAGATGGGAGGACAATTACAAGTATGGGAAACCTTTATAACACAGCCTTGGTGGCTAAGCAACCATAGGCAGTGACAATTGATTTCACTCTTGGAGCCGGACCTTGATCAGGCTTAGCCCCAGGGCAGGTCTTGGAGGACCCGCCCATTAGCAGGGAAGAGGAAGAGAAGGGGGAAGGTGCGCACCATGGGGATAGAAGCAATGGTTGAGACATGTCCCAGGCCTCCCTTGGCAGTGTAGACCAAGGGAAAAAATAACAAGGGATCTTAAAGAGCAGTTGGGATGCTTAAGAAAGACTAAAGACAAAAAGTGCAAAAACTTTGTGGAGAGAGCTCTTGCTGAGTTGCAAGACCCCACAGGCTAAAGATATAAATAAATGTTAGTCTGGAGTCTGGCTGAAAGAGGAACTTGCCTGTCTGGCATATTAACCACTGCTTGTATTTCTGTTCTTTCTGAGAAACCGCACACAGTGAACCTCTGGGTCAGTTGAAGTCAGATGAAGAGATATTTGTAATTTTTAATAGTTAAGCAGAAATGGCTTTGGTTCTTTGTCTGGGAAACTATTTAAAGGACGTGGGTATATTTTGCTGATTTCTGATCATCTGTTGAATTATCTCATCCCCCATTTNCCACGTGATATTACACAATAAAAGACTGGGGTGAATCAGATCGAGAGCGTATAGAGCATTGCAGAACCCAGACTCTCGAGACTTGGCGAGACTCCTCAGCTTGCATCAACACACGTGTTGGAGTCTTCACTTGCGCCTGCTAGATATTCCTCTCCTTCAAGACCCTCGAAACTGCTGAGGCTGGTCCCTGGCAGCTGTGGTCACTCTTTTTGCAGGGAAAGTAGAGGGCGTGGTTGGCTGCAGTGCAAGGTGAGGTCAGCAAGGATAACGGCTGGTCCCATGGCCTCTTGTGTGGTCCAGACAACAGCCCATNGGCATTGTCTCTGGATCATCACTCCTAATCCCANGTCCTGCTCACGACTGGAGGGATCTGGATGCTGCTTAGTCACTGCTGGGCAGGGGCCATCTCTTCCCCCTTCCTGGGCAGCCTGCGTAGGCCCCAGGAATATCTGCTGAATGCTCAGGTGTGAGGGTCTCTCTCAGATGTGGAAGGGGCTCTCATTCAGCTACTCAAGCCCATTATAGGGCCCACGTTGTAACTGCTGGGGCTCTGCAGCAGGGTCGATAGCAAGAGGCAAGGCTCCTCCTGGAGGCAGCTCCTCCCAGCACACACTGAGTGCTCTGGTCACATCTAGACAGAGTTTTCAGGGCCGTGCTTCACACCTCTGTTAAAACGTAGCCCTGCCGGGAATCCCTCTGGGTCTGGATGGTGACCTCATCATTTTACTGTCCCAAAGAGACACAGATATCTATTTGCTTCAGGAGCACCAATGAATACATAAATGANCCCATCCAGGTGGCTAGGAGAGCTGCCACATCTAGTTCATCTTTGGACTTCAAGGTCTCTCTAATCCAGTTTACCAATCACTACCCAGNGTAGGGCTTGGACCTAATTTAGCCATTACCCAATATTCAGTTAATCAAAACACAAGTAGACATGCAGGCCCATGATCACACAAGACACTTTTACGTCCCTTGTATAGGTAGATGCCATTGGCTACCTAAATCCATGGTGCCAAATACATAAGAGGACATGCATAGAATGATTTCCAGCTTCCGACCGCAGCCTGCCTCAGGGTCTGCACACTGAACACATCGAGCCCAAAAGGTGTCAGTCCCTGTTGGAGTTCGATGCTTCTAGGATTGATGTGCAAGATTCAGAGAAACGGCTGAGTGTAGATTCGAGGGGTGACGACTGCAGTTCTTGTCTTTTGTTTGAGGGTTTCCGACTCCCAGTGAGTTCAGGGGTGATCAATGTCTTGCTGAAGGCCTCTGGCTCTGCAGGGCCCAGGGTGGGTCTGAGAACCCAAAGGAAAGAGCAAGTGACTGTGTGTGACGCACCAAGACCTCAGCTGGAACAGCAGCCACATTCNAGAACATCCTACTTGTGTCTGTGGATCCAGAGGTCAGACTGCCGACAGCCACAATGGGTGACATCACCCAGGTCCAAGCAACATCAGAGATGGGAGACTGTGCCCAGAGCAGTCAGTGTGCTCCCTCTGCTTCAGAGACTGAGGGAGGGGCTTGTGTGGTGAGCAGGAAAAGGAAGAGTGCACAGAAGTCTGCTCTTACCATGTTTCAGTGACCCCGTCGTAGGGGTCGTGTGCCTCAGGCTCATGTTTCCNATTGTCACCATCTTTCCTTGCTCTGCTATTTAGACAGGATCTTCCCTAGGAGGCCAGATCCTTTGTCACAGGGATTTTCAAAGCCTTGGGGTATGTTTGGTAGCACATCTACTGTATGGCACACAGGATTTGGGTTTGGGGTGTGACTCAATGGAAGGAATCTCCCAGGAAAGGACTCTCCAGGCACAGCCTTGAACATGGAGACAATGCTCTAGCAGGTGCCAGGTGGTGGGTGAGAATCTCCACACAGCATCATCAGGTCTGCCGGCTCCAAGATTCAGGACTTGAGAGTTCAGGGCAGAGCTGAGAACTGGCATTAAAGAGAAGTGTGAACTGGCTCAGCTCAGCCTCTGTCTCACCCAAGGATGAGACTAGAATTCGCATCCACCTAAGAGGCCCAGGATGGAGCCTATAGGCCCCGCCCTTTGAGGGCCACAGCCCTAGACAGCTATGGTCTCCTTGGACTCCAGGCATGCCCATTCTGTTCGCTGACACGAGACCTTCCACCTGGATTTCCTGTTAATTTGAGTCAATGTGCTGTGCAAACCCTGCCAGATCCCCGTCTCTTATGCATGTCCAACTCCAAGTCCCAACCCACAGACTTGAGGAATTTGGGAGAAGTTATCATCGCTGCCACACTTGCATTTAGCATCTTAATGGTCTGGAAATGTGTGGGGTTGATATGAAAACTCAAAATTGTCTNAGTCCCTAACACCATGCTAGGTGCTAAGTAAAAAGACTCAACGTGGAATTCATTGTATCCTAAATCCTGTACATAGTGAGGGCTCCAGACTTATAGGAATGGACCCAGTAGTGGCCTGGAGAGGAGGGTGTCTATATTCCTCCATGTTCTCCTGTTAGAGCTCTGTCTAGGACCTGACAGAGTAGATAAGGAGAGAGGCAATGGGTGCTATTATGGAGAAAGGATAGTGAATTGAGTCAATGTCGTGCCAAAGACCATAGAGACTTCTCAGAGAAACAGGATGACATAGATATGGAATTGGGCTGATGGGGAACCGCAGCAATCAGAGGCCTCCATCCATCCCTGGGTGAGAACTACAGACATGAGGGGACATTGATAGTGTATTGAGGTGAACAGTGTGTAATAACACAGTCCAAGGAGAAGCAGGGTCCCGAGTTCTCTCCTCCACTCTACCCTGCTCTTGGTCCCCATGGCCACTTCATCAACACTATTGCTCCTAAAACTCAGATCACTTGGCAACAGTGAAGACTCAGAAAGGACCAGTCTGGGTGTCGGCTTCCTCTGCCCTACCCTTTTGTCATCTTAAGACAGGTGTTCCTACTTGTAGCCCTTCCAGATTCCTCTTTTTCACACTTATGACTCTNATCATGAAGGATCTGGTGCATCCAGACACTTGACATCCTGGGAACACAGTGAGTTCAATGCCACTGCAGAGTCTCTCAGACTCCTGCTAAGTGATGCCCGGGTTTCTAACACCAGGCTACAACCCAGAATAGGAGAGACCCTTCAGGGCCAGGCAGGGGTTCTTCATGGGCACAGGGGCAGGACAGCTGTGAGTTATCATTTATGTAAAGGTTCTGGAGAAGGCCTGGGGCATGGGGTGCTCTGGATATGAGCAAGTGTGTTCTGCCTCCCAGGTGGGAAGTTACTTCCATAATGTGCTTCTCAGCAGCCTCTTACATATCGAAAGGACATCAAAGGATGGATTAAGAGCAGGAGGAGGGAACGCAGAGTGTGGTGACGGGGTGTGAGCAGAGGCAAAGGACTCCCATGCTCCCCTCTGCTTCCTTGGCTTTCAATTTTAGGAAACCAGGATAAAGGAAAGAGCCATGTGTGTGGCTGCTTTGTGTGTAGCCAGGCGAGAAAGCAAAGATCATAGGAAAATGCATGAAATGAATGCATGTCCAGAGAAATCCTCCTCTGGCATAGGGACTTGNGTCTAGTTAAAGGCACAAGTGAGCTGGGTGGGGATATCAGAAATAAAATATACTTCCTTTGGGGAACACAAAAGGCTAGCCCTTTAAATGGAGGCTTCAAGATGCCCCTATAGGGGGTAGACATGGAGGGGCCCGGCATGGCTCCACCCAGTAATCATCAGGCCTCAGACTCTGCAGGTCCACGTGGACTTGAGACTCAGCTTCTCTACCCCAGGGTCCTAGAGATGCCCTTTCCTCTGCTTCAGGTCACTGTCAGAGCCACCCCTGAAGCCTGCCCAGTGAGACCCCAGGCAAACCTCACTGTTGGAGGACAGTCATACTCTTCCCACATATGATTCTTCCTGGACTTCAGACAATTTCATCTTGACATGAGACCTTTCACCTGGATTTCCTGTTAATCTGAGTCAATGTGCTGTGCAAACCCTGCCAGATCCCCGTCTCTTATGCATGTCCAAGTCCTGACCCACAGACTTGAGGGGTCTGGGAGAAGTTATCATCGCTGCCACACTTGCATTTAGCATCTTAATGGTCTGGAAATGTGTGGGGTTAATATGAAACAGTGTGAACTGTTTCACACTGAAGCCTGCCCAGTGAGAGCCCAGGCAAACCTCACTGTTGGAGGACAGTCATTCTCTTCCCACACATGACATCCTTAGCTAATGTCACAAGAGAAAACTCAGTGGCTGCTGGATGTGAGTAGCAGGATATCTGATGAGCCTTCTGAGCTNCACAGCCTCCCAGCCAGCCTCCTCCTCCCTGGTCACTCAATCTCCCCTGGGACATTGATTGCACCTCTTTCTGTGCTGCTGCAGATTCCTATCAGATAAGGACACCTGGGAGGTCAATGGCCTGCATCCCTGGCGCTCACAGCCACCTGGCTGCATGTCCTCTCCTTTCTGTAAACTGGGATTTGGATTGGTTAGTTTGCCTGGACAGTTTAGGGTATTAATGTTGAGTTTGGTTCTTCCATATTGAATGTTGCTCACATGTCTGTTTTATATTGAGTGTAAATTTCTAGGAGGCAAACCTCAGGCCCAGGGAGCCTCCTCTGGGTTCTACCAAACAAGGTAGAAACTGCGCCAACCACTAACATTCCTTCTGAGTGGAGATCTGACGGGAAGCCCACCCATCTTTTTCCTAGGACAGGACACTATTGATGCCNCCTCAGCAACCAACACCGCAGGAAAGCTGAATTACAGCCCTACTGTAGATGAAGACACTTGTCAAAACCTGACATCACTAAGAGCAATTTAGACTCAGATATGTACATATCGGAGAGACTGGGATTTCAGAGTAAGGCACCCATGGGGTGGGTGCAGACAGAAACCCTGCTTTGGGGTGCTGCCAGACTACACTAAAGGGATATCACCATCAAGTTGGTAGGGGACATTTGACGGCAGAGGGATGTGGTAGGGCCTGGATGGTTCAGAAGAAACCTAGAGTGAGGGTACCAATGGTTATGGATGGACCGTCACAGAGGAGGTGGT
Source organism: Neotoma lepida (assembly GCA_001675575.1). Classification (NCBI taxonomy): domain Eukaryota; kingdom Metazoa; phylum Chordata; class Mammalia; order Rodentia; family Cricetidae; genus Neotoma; species Neotoma lepida. Next base: position 1,565,194 of record LZPO01057486.1, read on the forward strand.
ACTCTGCCCCTGGCTATGCAGGTTGGAGGCAGGATAAGAGTTCCTGAGTGAGTTCAGGTGGGCAGGAGGCAGCAGGATGGACCATCCCCCAAGCAGGTGCAGATGCTGCCTGGTCTCAGGCAGGCCTTCCTCTCATACTAGGTGAAGTGTCAGGTCAGTAGAGACCACACAGATACATGACAGCTTCGTCCACTACCAGGGAACCATCAGCCACAGAGCTACTTTGTCCCCAGTAATCAACATTAACAGACCTTCCAAGACTGCTCACATGAGTCCAAGCAGACTCACTGTGATGGAGCCATGGACTACTTTAGAAGGTTTGAGTTTTGAGCCACATAGGAACCAAGGAAACCAGTGGTCCTCAAGAGGCTCACCCTTACAGCTGCTGAGGGAAATTCTTAGGGAGTGGCTTCCTTTTGGGAACATGCCCTAACTTTTGGTGCAGGACTGCAGTGCCAAGGGAGGAGTCTGGGTCAGCTACACGCCATTCTCTTGGTCAAGCACTCCTTCAGGGTGCCTACTCTNTCTCCACAGCCTCTGTGGGGTGAGAAAATCTGGGAAAAGGAGTGAAGGAAGCCCTTGGGAGGGAGTGCACAGCATCATCATGGACTCTGGTTGATGCNCTATGCCTCCAANGAGCCAAGTACATTTCTTCTATCTGGATGCTCTATGCCTCCAAGGAGCCAAGTANATTTCTTCTGTCTGGTCTATGAGACCTGTGTGACTCTGGGCAAGTCACTTCATGGACTATCAAATACATAATGTTCCACTCACTCCACAGGGCTTATGGGGCCACAGGGATGACAACAGCTCCTACTGGCGAACTTTGCAATACCATGCCCAAAATACCATGCTGAACTTAACCAACAGCCACCCGAGTTTTCTGGCTAGAGGCAACAACCTNACACATCAGGCTCTCTCCAGACCGGTAGTACTGGCTGCTTAGGCATAGCCAGGAAGCACCAGTCCTTTTTCCTCAGGCTTCGTGTGCATTCAGTATATTAAGCTTTATACCCTGAGAATAGTAGACAACCAAAGGGATATTCCAGGTAATCATCTGAGAAGAGAACCTGAAATCTCTTTCCCATGCCNGTGGCTTCTCATTGAGACCTGAACACAGGCCAGCAGGCACCTGCCTGGACTTTGGGCCACTATATTGCCTTTTCTCTCTGAAATAATCCCAGAGTCTGACCCTTGAGCAATTTAAGTTTGCCCCACACTCTAAGACCCTCTTCCCAATCTGGCTGTGGTTCAGCTGGCCCCTGAGGCAGCTGGGGGACAACAGAAGAAAGGAACCCCTGGGNACCNGGGGAAGCATGGTGATGCTTTCCCTGGGCACCAGTCTTCGTCTTTTAAATATGCCTTCTAAGCTCGTGGCTGAAGGGCACATGAGACGAAGATGCTAAGACATTCAAACAGGATAACCCAGAAAGCTACTGCAGTGCCTGCAAGAGATCCTTGTCATGGGAATCCAGGACAGGTCAGGAGGCAGCCACCAAGGGCATCCTGCTATCTACCCCAGTGCAGGGTTTGCTGGGCTCCTCTCAGCAATGCCACCATAGTGAGCGCCTTTGGCACAGTAGTGGCCAGGATGTGAGCAGGAGGGTGCATGCCCACAGTGCTGCAGCTGCAGCCCCTTCTCAGCCTCACTTGTGTCCAGGCTGCTTCACTGGGTTGATCAGATCTAGTCAACATGACCCTGGGAGCCTGTAGACATCCCTGAGCCATCCAGCCCCAACCCAGCAGCTCCTCTCAGCCCCTTCAGTGTAACTCTCCTCCTGGTCTGGCCAGTTCAGACAGATCTAATTATTTATGCAACTGTCACATGGGCAGTTGGTCGGAATGTCCTGAGTTCCGAGCCAGTTGGGCATCAAACAGACTACTGGTCTTTCGGGGTGGCCAGTGCTGGAGAGAGAAGGAAGGGATTTGGGTCTCTACCTTCCGTAGGGCTTCATTTAAGGGTAAGGCATTGCCTGTCAAGTTTGAGGTGGAAATGGAGAGCCCCAAGAGTGAGCAGTCTTCTGTTCATTCTCTAGGGAGGGCCTCTTCCTCCAGGAAGGCAACCATTTCCCTGCCACCACTACGAAACAGGAGATTTTGGGAAGAGGCATAATGCTTCTTGGGTTTTCCATCCAGGCAATGACCTGTAGGTGCCAGGAGTTGAGGGAATCTCTATCCTGAGAGAACCCACCATTGTTCTCAGCTTTAGAATCAGGACTGCTCAGGGAAGTGATTCTGGACAAGTCGCTTTATCTACATTTCATGCCCAGTCCCACCCTATGTCACAAGAAGATGCAGGTGTCCAGGAGCTGGTGACAGACACGTGTGGCTAAGAGAATTAAAAGCTGAGGTCTTGGAGAAGCAGATCACATCTCCCTACAACTGCAGAGGAATCTTACTCTACTCCTTTATTTAGCACCTTCCTCCATCATGCCTGGCACATAGTCACTCCCCCCAGAAATATATAAGGCCAAGAAATCATCTTTGTTTCTAGAACTGAAGGCTTGCACTTGCTCTCTTNCCCCCTTCCTCTCTCCAGGACCCCTAAGCACACTGGCTGTAGCAGGGTGCTCTAATCCTCCTCTGATGAAGCTCTTCTTGGGGTTAACTCATCCTAGCTCCTGTGCATCAAGCCTGTTTTCTTCCTTAGTTTTTCTCAAACAACCCTCATACGGGATTAGAAAAGCAAAGCCCTGACCTGAGCTATGGCCCTCTCAGAGGCCATCGTCACAATAGGTCCTCCTCATTCTTCCCGCTGACCTCTCTAGGCAGTCTTTATGACGTGCTTGGGGCTGTGTTTGTAAGAAACGAGCAGGCCCTGTGGACACATCTCCATCACAGACTAGGGAATAGACAGACTAAGCTTTTCCAGATACAGGTAGCTTTGATTTCAGGCTATTGGGTACCAGAAATCATGCCCTCTCCCTCACTGTGCCATGCTAGCTCTCTGCATTTACCCCATGGAAATGGGATGACTTTCTGCACAGCTTTTTGAATATTTTAAAAGCACTAAGATAGAAGGTCAACTTACGGCTTCTATTCGGGTGGCTTCCATAGGAAGTGTGACATTAACAACTGTGTAGCTATTTCCTCTGAATTCAAACCTTCTCTCCTGGAGGGAGAAGAATGGTTCATAAGATTCAAGAAGTTAGAGAATCTTAAGAGACTCGGGTAACTCAGAAAAGTTGGGGGATTCACAAGGGGCCTCCCTCCCCAAGGTTATGTAAGTAGCAAATCGCCTAAGAGAAGAGACCCTGGGGACCCATGGCAGCCACACAGGCTGGGCAGCAGAGTTCCAGAGCTTTTCCGACTAGTGACCCATACTGGGGTGTGCTTTTCAGTGGNGTGTGACATCCTTTGAGACACCATGCTCCTTGACACGACCACAACAAACTCATTGGTTCACAAAGCTACATTTGGGTGGAATCCTCTTTGAGCCTCCTTCGGTGTCCTGTTTAAGATGAACAGAGTTCGCCCACATCTCCCCAGGAAAAGTCAGGCAACAGTTATCACCACTTTTACAAGAAAGACATCAATGTCTCACCCCTATCCATCCTTCTCTTCCCTCCTCCCTCTCTTCCCCACGTCTCTGAATGCAGCTTTTAGTACCTTGCTGTGGGGAGGGGGGGACGACAAACAAAAGGATAGTAAGATTCAAACCAAAGGTTCACATGAGGTGACCCTTGGTGGCCAAATACACTGTCTGTCCTGGAATTGTTCAGCAGTGTCAAAATGCGCAAGCCGGGACATCTCAATCAGCAAAGACACCAGCTTCCAGACCTGTCTACCTGAGTTTGATTCCCAGGACCCACATAGTGGAAGGGGAGAGCATCAACTCCTGAAGCTGCCCTCCTGTCTCTCCACCACACACACACACACACACACCCCACTACACACACAATACATAAAATATTATACCGTTTTAAAAGCAAGTTGCTGTTAATGGAATGGGCGGTAGCTCCACCAACACCCCACACAAACTACTCTCCATCATGGTCTCTGTAGAATCCGGTTGTTCCCCAGCAAGAACTACTGGGGAAATGGCTCAGTGGTTAAGAGTACTTGCTGCTCTTCCTATGAGTTCTTCCTTGGCTGATTTTTTTTNCAAACAATCCCCATACAAAGCCTTGCCCTGCCCTGAGTTATTGCCTTCTCTGGTTCCCAGCACCCATGTAGGGCAGCTCACAACTGCCTGTAACTCCAGCTGGCCTCTGAGGACATCTATACACACGTGGCCTACACTCACAGACATATACAGGTAGACAATTTAAAAAAAAAAAGGGTAATAGAGTGAGTGTCTCATGTGGGCCGTACTGGGCGGGGGGGACATGTTACACCTCATTCTCTTATATTAAATTCATTTTCCGTAAAATTCGTATCCCAAAGGCTTGCGGTTGGGTGGATTTTCAAACACACATGGCTTCTACAGCCAACACTCTTTCACCAGCCTGATACACCAGTTTGCCCTGCCACTCCCCCAGGCTTAGAAACCTACCCCCTTCCTATTATATAATTTTCCTATTATAACATTTTATATAAATAGGAATATAAAGTTTTGGGGGGATATGTGAGTGTGGGTGTGTGCATGCCACAGCAAGTGTGCGGAGGATAAAGGATGACTTTGAGGGAGTTGCTTCTCCCCTTCCGTCTTTATGTTGGAGGCAGGGTCTCTGCCTCACAGTNTGCTCCAGCCTCAGCTAGCTTAAGAGCTTGCTGCTGATTCTGAGGTCTCTGTGTCTCACCATTAAGACTGCTGTGTGACACTTTGCGTATCACCCCAGCTGGTTTTATGGGTGGCTTCTGGGGAGAGTTTAGGTCATCATTGCTGCCAGCAAGCACTTCCATGAGCTGAGCCGTATTCCCAGCCCTGGCTTATTTAAATACGAGAGATGCTTCTAAGTCTCACCCACATTGAGAAGGTATTATCCACAGCTGAATAGCATCCAGTACACAGATACATTCTTCCACTTACTGCCTGGTAAACCGTTGGAGGGGTTTTTGCTCTGGGACATGATGTTGGGGATGTGTCCACCATGAAGATCCATGTGTCAACTCTTGTGTGAACACCTAATGAACTTCTCCTGGGGAATAGACCAGGCAGTGGGATTCCTGGATCAATTGATTATTCTCTGTCTAGCTTTCCGAGGAACTTTTCAAACTTGTGTTTTCTTTTGCATATAGCCCAGTCTGGCTTCAAGCTCCCAAACCTCCTGACTCAGCCTCCTGAGTATGCCACTCTTTGATCCCTATTAACTCATTCTCAGAACTGAGGACTGGACCCAGGGCCTCGTGCTTCCTAGGTGTTTTCTGAACCAGATCTCCAACTCCTGACTCTGGGGGAGTGGGTGTCATCAACTTCAGTGTTTGGTGGGAGGCAGAGGTCCAACTTCATCCTTTGCATGTAGGTATTCCATTGTCGTGACAACCTATGATGCTTAAATCTTGGCAGTCAACTTGCGGGGTTTAGAATTATTGTGGAAACATATCTTCGTCCCATGTCTGTGAGGGATTATCTAGATCAGGCCAGCTGTGGTACCCATCCCATGGGCTGGGGTCCCAGACTGACCACGGGAGAAAAGTCAGCTGAGCACAAGCAGTCACCTGCTCCCTGTTTGTGGGTGTGATGTGACCCACCACCGTGCCTTCCCACCATGAGGGACTGTATCCCTTAGAACTGTGAGGCAGAATAAGCCAACCCCTTTCTTAAATTGCATTGGTGTAACAGTAACAAGACACTAATGCAACACCATTTGTCAAAAAGGCTATTGCATGCTTTGCTAGCCTTGAGAACTTGGACCTCTCAGATGTACCCCGTTACCTATGCATGTCTATGCTGAGGCCAAGATCATTTAAAATTGGGAAGTGTGACTCTCCGAGCTTGTTATTTTTTTTCCCCTGCATTTGATGCTACGCATGAGTTTCTGCAACAGAGATGTTGCCAACTAGCTGGCAGGGGCCCCTTTGTTTGATCTGGATGGAAACTATGGGTAGGCGGGAGAGGAAGGAGCCGCAAACAGCTGGGAGCAGCAGCAGAAAGGTGCTCTGTAAGTTCCTATGCTCTTTCAAACCTTGGGTATTAAGCTTCCCCACACTGACTAGTTCTATCAACCTGGCATAGCCTAGAATTGCCAGGGAAGCAATAATCTACATCAGGCTGGCCTGCGGGGCATGTCTGTGCAGTATTGTCTTGTGAATAAATAATCCTTGATAGAAGACCAAGCCCCCATGTGGGTGGCACTATTCCCTAGACAGGGGCCCCTGGACTATAAGACAGAAGAATGCTAAACAAACTAGCAGGCAGGCAGCATGGTCCACTCAGCTCTCTTAAACTGCAGTGGGCGTGAATGCTTTCAGTTGGTTCCCTTACTTCCCCTCGGTGATGCACTAAAAACCCCTTTTCTCTCCTATGTTGCTCTTAGCCAGGATGTTTTATCACAGCAACAGAAGGGAAACTAAGACCCCCCTCGTAAGACAGGATTACCCAGCTCTTGGGAGCAGCTGGAGTTTACAGTGACCAGGGTCTGTGGTTTCTCTTAAGTGGCTCTCAAGGCCTTCTGCCCTTTTTTGGAGTTCAGTTGTCTATAACCCCCGGTGCTTCCTGTTCACCTTTTTCCTGCCCTCATAGGAAACTGCCAAAACATTCGGCTACCCCCTTGTTACTAGGGCTCCTGACAGGGATGCTGTCTCTTTTCTAGGGGTGCCACAGCCACTGAGTTCATCCCATGGGATGGAGAACTGTGCATCCTGGGAAGAAAGACTAACTCAGCCCGCCATGAGGAAAATGAAAGCGCCAGGCTGCGGACTTTGAAAGCCTCCAGATTCAGGGGTCAGGGAAGTAGATGCAGGGTGGGGGACATGGGAGAGTAAAGGGGACAGAGAAAGTGAAAGCCACAGCCATGGAGAAGAAAGTTCAGACACAGAGAGGGGAAAATGAAACCCACAGCCTTTATTAGAAGAGACAAACAGCTCCTGGTGGCGTGGGAGGTGTGACCCTGAGCTGGGAGTCTGCCCAGAGACTCTGGGTCAGATGTCTTCTGGCCCCCAGGGCCCTTCCCTTTCTGGACTCCTTCCTCTTCTCCCTCATTGGTTGCTCCTAGGACATCCTCCCTTGGGTAAGCTCTTCTCTTCCCTGAGTGGACTTTTTCTTCCAGCCTGTTGCTAGAACTTTGCAGTGGTTGCAAAGTTGCGATGGGAGGCAACTGGGAGCAGGAAGCCCCTCCTCAGAAGGGCTCATTCTTGATTTTTCAATCTAAGTTCCCCCTGACCACCACTGCAGTGGCACTCTCAACCTGTTTCCACTGCCAGCTTCCCTCTCAACTGTGGTGGTGCAGCCTCTCCTGCAGCTGTCGTGGGAGACCCCTCCTGTTCCGACTCAGCTGCTTCTGCTGTCATGTTATCAGCTCAACCCAAGGATGGCCATCAAAGATAAGCAAGGGGCCAGGAAATGGATGGGTTAGCCACTAATGTCCATGGGGACCTGAGTTCAGTCCCCAGAATCCACATAAAAATGTTGGGCATGGTGGCAGGTGCTTGTAACCCCCAGCATTGGAGGAACAGGGCAGGTAAATGCTTGGGCTTGCCAGCCCAAGTCTGCTGAGTGAGTCCCAGGCCAACCAGAAATGCTGTCTCAAAATACAAGGTGAATGGCACCAACCAGAAATGCTGTCTCGAAACACAAGGCAAATGGCAGCCAACCAGAAATGCTGTCTCAAAATACAAGGTGAATGGCGCCCGAGGACCCATACCCAGGGCTAACCTCTGGCCTCCATGCGCACAGGCACATATGTGCACACACACATTACACTATTACAAACATACACAGAGAAAAAGGGTCATTGGGTTTGCACCGTGGGTGGACTAATTGTATTCCCCACCAGTGGTGTGCCAGGATCCCCTTTCTTCACTTCCTTCCCAGCATTAAAAGTAAAAATAGAACTACCACATGGCATGGCTTTACCTGACAAGAACACCCCAGGGGGGGCCCATCCCATCCCTGCTTACTATTGTTCACTCTTCATGATACCAGGCTCACAGAATTGGCCTGGGGATCCCATCAACACATGGGCAGACATAAGAATGTGACACAGTGTGCGCAGGGCCCCGGGTTCTACCCTCAGGTGTGGTGATGGCTGTCCATCATCACAGCCTCTGGGAAGTCAAAGCAGGAGGATCAGAAATTCAAGGTCATCCTCAAGCATGTAGGGAGTTCAAGACCAGCCTGGGCTAGAGACCTTGCCTTACAAAGAAAAGAAAAAATGGTGTATATACACAATAATATTCTAATCAGCATCAAAGAAATACTTAAATGATGGGATTGGATGGATGCTACTCACTGTTATGTGAAATTAGCCAGACTTGGAAAGACAAACGGCAAACGTTTAATTTGCGAGTCCTAGACTTCTTTATAGATACATACTTATATTATGACAGCAGAGGAGAGATGTGGATGGGAGGGAGTAGGCAGAGTGTGTACTGGGGGAGGTGACTCAGAGGAGCGGTGGGAAGAGTGAATATTGTTAAGGTATGGGATGACTTGAAAGTTATTTTTTTGTATGAGACCCAGAACTGTGCACAGTGCACATACACTAATAAAGGGGGAAAAAGATCCCTGAGGAGAGAAGCCTTTTATTGGGCTCAGTGATACAACATGGGTGGGCACAGCGCAGAACCGTTTCTCCCCACCTGCTCACAGTGAGTCAAACCTCTTGTCCTGGGTGGGAAGCGGGGATGGGTGGGGTCGAAGTTCACTGAGGCNTGATGGGAAAAAGCCAGGTGCAACAAACACAGCAAGAGGGGGGTCCCAACTGCACCGTCGGGAGCCAGAGCTGCACCTCAGCAGCGTCCCATGTGCCACTTTGCACTTTACCAAGAGGTCTGCAGGCACTCCAATGGCGGTGTAGGCAGGAGGGGAGTCTGGCCACCTGCTTGCCTGACAGTCCTTTGCTCCATGTTGCTGGGGTACCAGAGAAAAATCTAGAAGCTGTCAATTGGGGAATCAGATTGCCCCAATCTCTCTCTCCTCTGTTTACTGCGGGTGAACGGACAGCAGGAATGCTCACAGTTATAACTCTATCAATGGTACTTTGGGCATTGGCTTGGTGCCCAGTGTCTATACCCAGTCCAACAGGGAGAGGTGGCTACCTGGTGAGTCTCAGGGGGCAGATGGGAGTTTTACAGAAATGTGTTGAAACTGTGCATCAATTTACGTCTAAACAAATGTATTCAAAAACCCGAAACATTTCATCTGTGATTCTAAGCGTTCATACACAGAAAACTGCACACATTTAACGTGTACATATCGCTGAATTTGGACGTATGGATATCCTGTCACACTGTCACCACAGCTACTGTCTTTTAGTCACTGTTCTGTTGCTGTGAAGAGACACCATGACCAAGGCAACTCTTCAAAAGAAAGCATTTCATTGGGGGCTTACAGTTTCAGAGGGTTAGTCTGTGATGGTCATGGCGGGAAGCAGACAAGCATGGCACTTTGCAACCTGATCTAAGCACCAGACAGCGACTGGAGCTGGCATAGGTTTTTGAAACCTCCATGCTTATCGCAGTGACACACTGACTCCAACAAGGCTACACCCCCTAATCCTTCCCAAACAGTTCCACTAACTTGGGACCAATCATTCAAACCTATGAGCCTGTGGGGGCCGTTATTCAAACCTCCACACCCAACAACCCAAACTTCCCTGTTTTTTTCTTAAAGTGAACAGGCAATCTACCCTCTATCTCTCTGTGTGTAACTAGACATTAAACCTGGGGCCTTGTGGGTACTAAGCAATCACCTCCCACTGAGCTCCATGCCTGCCCCTCGTTATGTTGAGGCAAGCACCAAGTTGCTAAGGTGCTAAGTTGACAGATTACAGGCCTACAATGGCTATTTCTTCAGGACTTTCATGGTTTTTTTTTTTGATGTATTTCTGCATCCTTAGGAACAATTCAGGGGAATAGTTCAGTCTGATAGTAAGACAAAAACCCAAAGATTGCTCATAACCTGAATTTTTAAAACATTTTAAAGATTTATTTTCATTTTGAGTTATGTGTTGCATGTGTGTCTGTTTGGGCCAGCATCTACTAGCTGCTCCTGGAGTATTTTCCCATACATGTGCACACTTACAACATAAAAGTCGAAGGGAGAATATGGGGGGGGGCATCTAGGAGGGCCATGGGGGAGAAGTAAGATAACACTGTGTTTTCACATGGGATCTAGATCAAATGTATTCATTAACAGAAGCAGAGCTCTGGACGGAAGGGACAGGGCCAGAGGGAGAGGGTGGCAGGAGGAGACCATGGGGTAAATATGCACAACAAGAAGGAGGCGTGTATATATAGCACGAAAATACCATCATTAANCCCCTGATTTTGCATGCTAACTGCAAAAAATTAAAAACGCATTTTCCTTACATATTTATTATGTGTATGGGGCGGGGTGGTAATGCACAGCACAAACGTGGAGGTCAGAAGGCGACTTGCAGGAGTCGGTCCTCTTCTTCCACCAAGAGGGATCTCAGGATTGAACTCGGGTTTTCAGGCTTAGCCACAAATAGCTCAACTGCTGAACCATCTCGCCATCCCACTGAAAGCATTTTTTGAATGAAAAATGAATACAGAAGAAAGTATAAATGAACAGCGGGCCTACCTATGAGAAAAACGTGACTGAAAATCATTTCAGTGTCACTGTTGGATTCTTTTGAACCCTGGTCATCCATCCATGTTCTCAGTCAAGGAAGGTGATCCTCGAAATCCTAGCACATCTCACCAAAAGTGTGCAGGAGAGCTCAGCATCCCATATCCCCATTTCCAACTGTCTTCCCAGACTGTATACCCAGACACTGACAGAAACAACCCAAGGCAGGGCTGTAGTGATGAAGCTGTCAGTATTTTTGTTTTACAAAGAAACTTATTGCTGGGACTGGAGGGGTGGTTGCTCTTGAAGGATTCAGTGCCCAGCACCCACCTGGCCACTCACAAGCACCTGTGACTCCAGTTACAGATGATCTGATGCCCTCTTCTGGCCTCTGTGGGTACTGCACTCACATGGTGCAGGCAAAGCAATCAGACACACAAAACAGAAATTTTGTATTTGATATTTGACCACTTATTTTTTTACCCAAGTTTCTCCCAGCTTGTTTTCCGATATTTTGAGTTTATTTTTGCTCAGAATTGAGATGACATTGTCAATAAATTATAATTAAGTACAAGTTTAATTCCAAAAGAACTTAACCAATTAGTCTCTGTGGTGAGATTTCTCTACTGTCTAAAAATTATCAGACATAGTTGGTATGGATTTCTTTTACATACACAGAAAAGTAATTACTACTACAGAAAATAATCCACATACCCACCATCCTCATCCTCCTCTCTCTTCAACCAACCAACATGTTTTGTATAAAATGTGTAGATTTTTCCTTTGATCCTTTGCTCCTTTGATGCCATACTTAATAAATGGCCAAATTAGAGCTAAAAAAAAAAAAAGAAGAATCTACCTGTGTTTCCTTCTGAGGGTTTCCCAATTTTCAGGATTAGATTTAAATCTTCAATCTTTCTGATTCCATCTTTATCTATGGTGTGAAGTACAGGTCCCACTCAATTCTGTTGTGTGTGTGTATCTCCACGGAGCCTAACATTATCTTTTGGAAAGACTATTGCTTCCCCTAATGAATAGTCAAAAATCTCTCTGTGTCTCTTTCCCTCGCTCCCTCTCTTCAAAATGGTCGTGGGTAGGTAAGTTGACTGCTGGGCTCTGACACCCCTCTGGTCTGTGTATTCATGTGCGTGTTGATGTGATCTAAATGTGCAGCATTTAGACCGGGCAGTCTGACGCTCTCTGTCACCCTAACAAAGCACCCGGGAAAGAAGGAAGATCAATTTTGGCTCTTAGTTTTGGAGCTGTCAGCCAGGTGGCCCCCTTGCTTTTGGGTTGCCTAAAAGCATGGTCATGTAATGGTCAGGGTGAAAGAGGGGAGACACTGGGGTCTCACAATTGTCTGTGAGAGCATATTTTTAACACCCCCTCCCAGCCTCACCCAAACACAGACTTCCTCCACAGTCCGCCGCTCGAGATGTGGGCCAAACCTTTAACACTCGAGTGGATCATCAGATCCAAATGATATCACCCTGCACCTTTGATTGCTTTGTGGGCGCTCACACGTATGCATGTCCGCTTGCACTTATTGTGTGCACACACGTGGAAGCAACAGGTTGACGTGAGAAGTCTTCCTCAGTTTCTTTCCATCGTGGTTTTGAAACCGGGTCTCACCGCTCCCAGAGCTCCCTGACTGGACTGGCTGGCAGTGGGTTCCCGGGGTCCTCCTGCCTCTGCCTTCTTAGTGTTGGGATTTGAGATGCAGACCACTGAGCCCTGCTTTGAAGCTGGGTCCTCACACTTGCACAGCAAGCTCTTTACAGACTAGGCCACCTCTGCAGATGTCCTCCCACTCCCAACTTCAGATTCCTTTTATTGTTTTAGTTAGCCGCAATGATGATTTTGA
>LZPO01057486.1:1618362-1632543 GCA_001675575.1 Neotoma lepida
CAGTTTCACAGTTTCCAGATAAAGTTGAGGGCCAGGGAGATGGCTCGGTGGCTAAAGTGATTGCATGCAAAGCTGACATGGGAGTGTGCATTGATCCCAGAACTTCTAGAAGACCGAGACTAGAGATGGGACAGTCCTGGAAGCTGGTGGATCAGTTAGCCTGGTGCACAAGCATCGAACAAAAGAGGCCTTAGTTGAAGATTGACACCTGAAGTTGTCCCCTGACTTTCATGTGACTTCTGTGACATGTACACATTCACCTCACACAAACACACATAGCATACATACACAAACACACACACACACACACAATAAAAATAAATAAATCAACTAAAACAGTGCTGCCCTGGCATAAAGATGGTCCCATGAATGGTGACATTGACCTGAGAGTCCAGAAACAAACCGAGCCATCTGGGCCCTGCTGAGTGGTGAGACAGGGCCAAGATGCTCAGTGGGGAGCCACTGGGCTCCACACACAGTGAAGCAACAACTGAGTATCAGTATGGAAATGCACCCAGACTCCTCTTATCACCCCATATGTAAAATTAGCTCAAAATGGATTGGATGAAAGCTAAAACTATAAAACCTGAGCAAGAAAATAGAGGACCAAATAGCCATGGTTTGGAGATGGTTTTTTTAGCTGTCAGTAAGAGTGAAGAGAGAGGGNAAAAAAAATGAGTAAATTAGACTTGCACATATCTTAAATTTTTGTGATTTTAACAGGCTAGTAAAAAATAGAGCAGATAATTCACGGAGGGGAGGATAGCCCAGAACATCCTATGTATGATAACAGCGATGTCCCGTGTACATAAAGCAGTCGTACAACTGAACAAAAAGACCAACAATCCAATTTTAAGAAATGGCCAAAAACAGGGGTCTGGAAAGATGGCTCAGAGGTTAAGAGCACTGACTGTTCTACCAGAGGTCCTGAGTTCAATTCCCAGCAACCACATGGTGGCTCATAACCATCTGTAATGAGATCTGGCGCCCTCTTCTGGCCTGCAGGGATACATGCAGGCAGAACACTGTATATATAATAAATAAATAAATCTTTTTNAAAAAAAAGAAAAGAAATGGCCAACAGCATTGGCTAGAAGCTACATAAGGGACAGACAGCATCTGAAGCAGCGTCCAGTCTCCTTAGTCACTGGGAAATGAAAATTGGAAGCTGTGCACTTCTACTTCATTCCCACTGGGAAGACTGAAAAATAAAAACAATCTTGGGGGCAGCCGAGCTTGGCTCAGTGGTTAAGAGCGCAGCCATACGGATCTGAGTTCAAATCCCCAGGACATGCACAGCCCCACACATGCCTGTGTGTCCAGCACCACGGAGGGTGGAGACAGTAGGATCTTCAAGAGGGCTTGCTGCCTGTCAGCCTAGGATCTTCAAGAGGGCTTGCTGCCTGTCAGCCTAGCTCCATTTTCTGTTCTAAGGAACAAGACAGAGAGTGAAGGAACAGGAGATGCAATGTCCTTCTTTGGCCTCTGCCTGTCCAGTTGGGTGTGCATCCCATGCATACACCATATATGCACACGAGTGTGCACACAGATGCACACACACAGTAAGTTTGGGCAAAGATGTGGAGAAGTTGAATCCCTCTGTACAGCTGGCCAGAGTGCAACAAGACACAGACCCTGGTCTGCACCTGAGATCTGTGCCAGGTGAACAAAGGTGACATTATCTGCTTAGCAGCACCTCCTGCAGTCTAAACGTGGGACTGACTTTTCCAGTCTGCGGTGGGAACGACTGTAGAATTGATACACACTAGCAAGTGTGGGACTGACTTTTCCAGTCTGCGGTGGGAACGACTGTAGAATTGATACACACTAGCAAGTTCTATAACCATTCTAAACGTGTTCAGGATGCAAAACAGGTTAAGTATTTCATTCTAGAATCATGGCAGATGAGTCAGGAAGAATCCAGAACACAGTACACAGCACATCATCCTTTTGCAAGAATGAGCATACATGCTCTACAGCAATCAGTGTTTGTCCACCTCGATGTTGAGCTTTAGCAGGGAAAAACAAGTCTGTTGGGGAATATTCTTTTAAGGTGTGTTACTTTTGTTTATGTTGCTTTTGTCTAACACTTTGAAGCTGTGTTACTGTGCCTGTCTAAAACACCTGATGATCTAATAAAGATCTGAATGGTCAATATCGAGGCAGGAAAAAGGATAGGCAGGTAGGGCTGGCAGGCAGAGAGAATATATAGAAGGAGAAATCTGGGAGGAGAAAAGATCAAGGAAAAAGAAGTAGCCAGAGAAGANGACCCAGGGGCCAGCTACACAGCAAGCCACTGAGAAAAAGTAAAATTTACAGAAGTAAGAGAATGGGAGAAGCCCAGAGGCAAAAGGTAGACAGGCTAATTTAAAGTTAAGAAAACTGGCTAGCAACAAGCCAAGATAAGGCCAGGCTTTTATAAGTAATAATAAGTCTCTCCGTGTGTGATTTATTTGGGAGCTGGGTGGCAGGCTCCCAAAAGAGCTAAAATACAACAACACAAGTCAAAGTGTCAAACAGAAGGGGTCTCACGTGGCTCGTTTGAATGGGTGGGATTATTTCAACTGCCAATAAGAGAAAGCCCTGACTCTGTGACTTCACCAGAAGGTGATGTGTTTTCTAAAACATCAGCAAATCCAGAGGTAGATGCTGCAGCATCTCTGATTTTCCTGGAACTCCTCATGCCGCGGGGCCAGATGTGCCATCTGACCGCCACAGAACCAATGGACAGAAAAGACCAGCACCCTGCAGCAGAGCTGTGTGATCTGCAAGCCCCTGCATGAGCAATGACGCACCCCCAGAAGGCACATGTGATGGGGTTGGGAGGGACTTCCCCTGAATCTCATTGGACAGAACTGTGTCACATGCTCTTGTTTAAACCAATCACAGATGGCTGCTGATCAAGCCAAGATCCTCAGCACCCACATAAAAGTCAGGTGAGGCTCCATGAGACTTTGCTCTCGGTGTTGACCAGGAGGAGACAGGAGGATTCTTGGGGCTTGCTGGCCAGTCAGTGAGCTCCAGGTTCCATGAGAAACCCTGCTGATGGAGATATTGTTCTGTATGCTGTGAATATGTGTTGCTCTGATTGATTGATAAATAAAATGCTGATTGGCCAGTGGCCAGGCAGGAAGTATAGGCGGGATAAACAAACAAGGAGAATTCTGGGAAGAGGAAGGCTGAGTCAGGAGATGCCAGCCGCCATGGAAGGAACAACATGCCTGTAGACCAGTAAAGCCACAGAATATGTGGCAAAACATAGATTAATAGAAATGGGCTGAATTTAAGTATAAGAGCTAGTCAGTAATATGCCTGAGCTAATGGCCAAGCAGTTGTAATTAATATAAGCTTTTGAGTTATTAATTTATAAGTGGCTGCAGGACCGCTGGGTGGGCTGGACTGCGTGGGGCCTGGAGGGACCCAGACAAAACATTCACCTACACCCTGCCTCAAAAATAAGGGAAGGGACCTGGAGAGATAACTCAGTGATTAAGAGCAATGGCGGCTTTTCCAGAGGACCTGGGCTTGGTTCCCAGCACACACATGGCAGCTCACAGCTGTCTGTAACTCCAGCTCCTGGGGACCTGACACCGTCCCCTGGCCTCCAGGGTCACTTCATATAGACACACATAGAGGTCCATATACATAAACTAAAAATAAATGCATCTTTTTAATTAAGTTTTATAGGTTGAGAACATCTAACATCAGTCTCTGGCTTCCACAGGCAGTCATACACATGAAAACACATACAAATAAACAATAAATGAATAGATAATAATTAATAAATTAATAAATAATAAATAGATAATAAATTAATTAATGAATAGACTAATTACTAGCAGAGGAAACAGGACCTGGTGATTGACTTAGGTCAGTCAGGACCTGCCTGGGGTGAGAAGTGGCACACCTCCTTTGAAGCAGGTGTCCAAGACAGAAGGCAACACAAGGACAAACCTTTTTTTTAGAAAGAGGGAGAAGGGAATTAATATTGAGTGACAACTGTATTAATCTGTCTTCTCCAGAGAAAACAGGTGAGGCGCACACATCTACAGGTATGTATATGCAATACGTACATATAATATATACTCATACAAATATACAGCCGTCCTTTGGGATCCATAGAGAATGGGTTCCGGGTGTGTTTACAAATACCAAATCCTCAGGCGCTCCTGTCCCTTGTATGGCTGGCATCATACCTGTGTGGATTCCGTGCACACATTCTCCTGTCATCTCTTGTCATCTCTACATGGTCTCTAATACTTAAAGCAGTGCAAATGGCATGTGATAGACGCTGGGCAGTACTGGGTAAGAAGCAATAATGAGCAAACAGCTTGCACGTGTTCGGCACAGAAGCGGTCACGGTCAATTCTTTCCTGTCCATAGCTGATTAAATTCACAGGTGGGCAACCTGCAGAGGCAGACCGTGCATACATGTACATGAAGAGAGACTTGCCATAAACATCAGCTCACACAGCAATGGAAGCGGAGATGTCCACGTTCTGCAGCTAGCGACCTGGAGTTCCGGGCAGGCTGGTGGCTCAGCTCTACTCTGTGCCTGACAAGCTGGCACTCATGAAAAGCCAAAATTCTGATTCAAATCCAATGCCAAAAAAATTTCAATTGTCCTTGCCTAAGTGATCGCAGAGAGGCAGTCCACTTCCTCTGCCATGTTCTCCGCTCCCGGTCTCCAGCTGCTTGCACGAGGCTCACCCACACTAGCCAAGGCGATCAGCTGCCCTGCGCTGTGGAGTCTAGTATCCATCTTACCCAGCACCTCCGAGGAATGCCAGACCTGCTCCTGTCTGGGTGTACCTTAGAGTACCCATCCCAGCAGCGAGGCAAGCTAACTGGGGTTCCTCTGCACCGATAATGCATCACCCTGCAGTCGGCCTCCCGTGCTCTCTGTCATGTGTCTTACAGGCTTTCTCTGGAGGATCCTGCGTGGAGTTGATTGGCAGCTTACATGAGACAACGTGCGTGGCATTCACGGCACAGCGTCGGCCTCATCAACAAGTCGCGGCTGCTGCGAATTGTGAGAACATGCTCTGTGAGGGACAGAGACAGCAAGAGCTCCTTCTTCGGTTTAAGCGCCTTTCTTTAGTGCTGAACGCAATGTCCATGTTCGTCTCTAGAGGGCGCTGCAGACATGGGCTCCTGACGCCAGCTGCTGCGTGAGGCCTGGGAGAAATCTCTAGGCTACAAGGAAGCTCTCCTAAAGGTTCTCCAGCTTCGCGGAAGGTGTGAGCTGGCTACAGTTATGTCAACGACACAAGCCACAGTTGTCAGAGAGGAGGGAGCCTCAGCTGAGAAAATGCCTCCNTAAGATCGTGTCATGGGCAAGCCTGGAGGGCATTTTCTTAATTGGTAATCGATGGGGGAAGGCCCAGCACATTGTGGGTGGAGCTATCTCTGAGCTGTTGGTTCTGGGTTCTACAAGAAAGCAGGCTGAGGAAGCCATGGGGAACAAACCAGTAAGCAGCACCCCTCCATGGTCTCTGCATTAGTTCCTGCCTCCAGGTTCCTGCACTGCTTGTGTTCCTGTCCTGACTTCCTTCAATGATGAACAGTGATATGGAAGTGTAAGCCAAATTAATGCAAACAAAATAGGTCCAGCCTATATTGTTTGCTCCCAGGGTCCGCGGAAGAGTCTACAACCAGCTGAGGATTCTAATCTGAGGGATATTCAATAAATCTAAGCNCACTGAATTCTTTAGNNCATTNANTTTATTCTTCTAAGTCAATTCCATCTACACAGTTTCTTTTCTGTTCTCATACTTAGCTCCTCTCAGTCCCTCCTGCTCTCAATTCCTTCTTTCATATCTATCTAGTTCTTTTCATCTTTGCCCTCATCTTGTTCTTCTCCATCAATTCCCTTCTTGCTATTCTCTTATATCTATCTAGGTCTTTCCCATCTTCTCAATCCATTCTCCCTTGTGCTCTGAGAGGACCAGTATATATACAGTAGTTCTTTGGCAAAGCAATGCAAGGCTTGAAGTTTTCAGGGTCACAAAGAAAGATGATAAGGTACTGGCACATAACTCAGAGTGACTAAGGAAGAGTTCTTTGTTAGNGTCAACTAAAGGCTAAGATCAATTAGGGAATTTATGTGCTCAAACTATATGGCTAGGTGGAATGTTAGGTGTCAATAAGTCACAAAGAAAGTAAACTGTCCTAGGCGCCGCTTATCCTGCTCGTCCTGGCTGCAGCTGCTTTCTGGTAGGGAGGGGACATATGTTAGGTGGCTAAACAACCTATGTTAGATCATGTAGCATTTGGTTAGTAAAAGCACTTTCACTCAGAGTAATAGCTGAGGAGAAAATCTAGGAATAGCACCTGGCTGCGAAGGAATAGAAACTTAATTTGTACAAGAAAGAAGCTTGGCACCTATCGCCTGCCTAGGCAATCTCCTTGGGCCAGTGGGAGTAACTGTCTTAACTCAGTAAATAAGTGGCTAAAACATTATCCTAGGAATGTTAGCGAATAATCTCTTAAGTTATGGTCTTGTGTAAATAACCTGAGGTGAAGGTAAGGAGTTGAGGATTTAATTGCTAGGGGTTATCTTTTCTTATTTGTAAGTGAGATGAGCTAATGTTTATCTGCATTTATCTATGGGAAAAGGGTATCTTAGCTGGAATGCTTTTGTCCAGAGACTGGCTCTGGTCAGATTTATGTTGCAGAAAAGGTAAACACGACTGGGGACAGTCATCCAAATGCTCCAATAGTATAAGAAGAGTTGTGCCCAAAATTGATCAGTCACACTGTTGTAAATTCTTGAAGGAAAAGTCAATTGGGGGGAACTCCAATAGCACACAAGAAATTCATTGCAGGATACAGCTAATACATTCAGAAGCTAATATCGCCAAGACTCCTTAAGTCTTGGTTTTCTTCTGGAAAAGTCCCTAACTTTTCCAGGTAATAGCTTTTTCAAAATCAGCCGAATCCCTACGTCATATTCCTGTGGCTGGCAGCACCAAATAAACCCTTTCCTCTACAAGCTGTGTTGGTCATGGTGTTTATTGCAGCAGTAGTAACCTAAAACAGTTAGTACTAGCATCGTGGGGTATTATTGTGACAGACTTGACCATGCTGTGTTGGGAAGGATTGTGGAAGGACTTTGGGACTTTGGACTAGAAAAGCCATTGAGTGTTGAGAGCTCAGTGAGCTGTTCTGAGGAGCTTGGAAGATAAGAATGTTGAGAGCAGTGCAGATGATGGAGGCCTGGCTTGTGAAGTGACAGAGGGAAGCCGAGACTCTATTGGGGCCAGTTGTTATTTTGAATTAAGATCCTGTGGTTCTGGTCAAGTGGGGCTGAAGAATCAGCTGCGATTAAGAAGAGACCAGCATTATTGAGGTGAAGTCTTCTGGGAAGTGTGTCCTCAGGGTCAGCACACAGAAGCTGTGTTCCAGAGGCCGCCAAGGTTGTACCTCATGCTGGTAGCTGAACTTGATAGTGTAAAAGTCACCCAGGTGGTGCTGGTTTTGAAGGCCCAAAGGGGTCATGGAGAGCAGCTGAGGCTTGGCACTGTGTGGCAGGGCTAGAGTCCCTGAAGAGAGCCCAGGAGAGGCTGTTGGTGCAAGTGCAGCCCAGTTGCAGCAAACCCCAGCATTTTGGAGATGCCAGTACCATGGGACGACCACCAAGAACAGCAGCAGTGGAATGAAGCCAGCTGGAGCCTAGAAGACAAGCTGTGTGTGCTGCAGAGGGCGGAGCCAGAGACGTGACCCAGGCCCCTTGGAGGGCCCCAGAAGGTGGTCAGTGAATCCCAGACATTGGACATTGAATTATTGGCACAGTTAGAGTTTGGTTTTGCTTTGTTCACATTGTGACTATGCCCTGGTTCTTCCCTCTTGAAGTGAGAAACTTTATTTTTGATTTTTAGGAGCCTACAGTTGAGAGCCTGAATTTTTAAAGAGATTTTAGGTTCTAAAAGAGGCTTTGGGTTCTTAAATAGACTGAATTTTAAATGCTTGCATTTGTATAGACCGTGGGACTTGAATGACTTAGAATATTTTACATTGTGGTGTTCATGCTAATGTGTGCTCTTGGGGATGAACAAGAAAGGAAAGGTTGTGGCCTAACAGTGTTGTGTTTGTGTGTAAAGTTGACAAAGGGTCAGTTGTGCTGGCTAACTTTATGTCAACTTGACACAAGATATAAACACCAGAGATGGGGGAGACTCAGTTGAGAAAATGTCTCCATAAGATAGAGCTGCACACAGCCTGTAGGGCATTTTCTTAATTAGTGATTGATGGGGGAGCCCAGCCCATTGTGGGTGGGGCCATCCAGGGCTGGTGGTCTTGGGTTCTATAAGAAATCAGGCTGAGCAAGCCATGAGGAGCAAGTCAGTAAGCAGCACTCCTCCATGGCCTCTGCATCAGCTCCTGCCTCCAGGTTCCTGCCCTGCTTGAGTTCCTGTCCTGACTTCCTTCAGCGATGAACAGTGATCTGGAAGTGTAAGCCAAATAAACAATTTCCTCCCCAACTTGCTTTTGTCATGGTGTTTTATCACAGCGATAGTAACCCTAAGTAGGACAGGGTCTGAATTCAGACCCAAGGCAATGCCCAGTCCCCTCCATGCCCACAGCTATGGAGCTAGATAACTGTTTATATTAGAGGAAAATCCTACGTTCTCAAGGGCCAGCCCAAGAAGCTTTGCAGGGCTTGGCATGGAAAAGAGAAACATCTAATTTGATGTTTTTAGACTGAAGGTTAAGCATCCAACTCTCACTTACCCTGGTCTACTTAGCATGCCCTAGTGAGGACAGCCACCTGGTCCATGAGTTGCGCTGTTGCTTGCTTGCTGTATGTACCTGAAGAAAACTCTCCCAAGGTTTGGACTTGACTTTCTTGGTGTAAGGATCATGGAGAGTGGGAGTAGGGATCGGTGAGTGTATGCAACCAGAGCTCAGCACGTAGTAAGTCCTCAGTTAGACTTACTTTTGTCAAGGTCTTATTTCCCATTCTCTGGCATCCTGGAGACACCAAGCACACCTCACTGGAGAGGGTGAGGGATAATTGTGACTGAAACCTTACCACCACACCTAAGAGGAGCTCTGGAGCCATTGCTGCCCTTTCCCTAGTTCTTCTGAATGGAGGGCTGGGTATGGAGCATGGGAGGAGGGGGGTGGAGACATTGCTGGTTCAGTATATGGCCTCCAAGAGCCTACAGGGTCTTGGCCCATTTGTATCATAGTCCATCTTGCTTTACAACCCAGTGCCACTGACCTCCTTTCAAGCTGTCATCCAGGCAGGCACACCCCAACTTCAGGACTTCTCATCTTGCTGTTTCTTCACCTCAAGGGCTCTTCTTGCCTCCCCAGCCTCCTTCTTTTCCTCTTTGCTCAGTGAGAAAACACAGCTTCCCTGTTTCATGTGACAGCCCCACTCATTGGTACCTCTCCTGTGTCTACTCCACTTCTCTCCAGAACCTTCCAACTCACTATCACTCACTCAGATATTTAACTGTCTACCTTCTGAGTGCCACAGCAGTGTGTCCATCTCCTTGGCTTCAAACTCCCCAACCCTGTGACCTGGCATGTTGTAGGTGCTTGGTGAACATTTGTTGACCTGACTTGCATTCTGGAGGGAGGCTGCAGTCAGGGATTTAGGAGGTAGCTGGTGAAGGTTCTGTGTGGAACAAACCTTTGTCCTACCCAAAGCTGGAGATCCTGGCTGACAGGAGCTTTGTGTAGGAGTAGAAACCTAAAGGACCGAACCCTAGTTCCCGGTATAGTGGAGGAAGCCACTCAAGAGGCCGGCCTCTTCCGGTGGAAAGCTAGTGTATCTCAGGAAGGGGGAGAAGGGAGGAGGAGGATATGAAGCAGCAGCAGCAGCTACCCTTTATGGCCGCCAGACTTTTTTCTCTGGTCTGTGTTGAGAATTACATATCAAATATCGCTTGATTATCAGATCACTCTAGAATTTATATCCACTTTATACAGGATGAATTATTATGGAGGCAAGACCTGACTTGTGTAGCCCAGNCTGAGCCNCCTGCCTCAGTNTCCCTATTGACGAGATGATAGGTGTGTGCCCCCATGTCTGGCTTTGCCCCATTTTAAATATGCATGGATGGAGACACAGGGTGTGGACCACGGCGCCACATCTTAGGTTACCCTTGGCAGCTTGGCACGGGATGATGCTGATGCGCTGGAGGAGGCCTGTGAGGATGGTGTGTGTCCTGGAGGAGGCTTGGGGATGACGCTGATACCTCAGAGGAGGCAGGGGTGAGGATGCTGTCTGCTGTAGATTGTCCAGGAGGCGGCGCTGAGCTCTCGCACGGGCTGGGCGGACGGATAGGAGGGTTCTGACGTCCACGTCGTGGGCTGTCATTCATCTCCTCAGGCCCCGCCCCTCGCGGTTGCAGCAGGGCGCGGAGTCAGGACGCGTCCGGGCACCGGGCACCGACCAGCGCGAGCCATGGCTTCTGTCCCTGCGGGTAAGCACGGGCGGGCAGCGGGAGGGCGGCCAGGCCCCACGGCCTCGGCGCCGCTCACCGCGCTTCCCTGCTTGTCCCGCAGAGGCCGAGACCCGCCAGAGGCTGCTGCGCACCGTGAAGAAGGAGGTAGGGGCAGCCACCCCAGGGTGACAGGGCCATCGCAGGCACCCGGCTGGCAGTGGCTGTGCATGGCTGATCAGGCCAAGGGGTGGGGGTGGGGCTCTGGAGGGCTGGGGTGTTTCAGGGTGTGAGACTCGCNAGGTGTGGGGAATGGAAGGAGTCTAGGTGGGACCTTTCCTTGTGGAGGAGCAGGTGAGTGGTTTTCACTCCTGGGGTGGGGTAGGGTGATGTGTGGGGCTCCTCGTTAGTGATGCGGAATGTCCCCAGGTTTGGGGCAGAGGAGAGGTTCAATTTTGGACCATGAAGCTGTCCATCTACCTCACCCCAGATGCTCAGTCCTTGGAACCACCTCTAGGTGCCAGGGACTCCGTCTGGGAGAACCTGTGAGGGTCACAGGGCAGGTGCCCTCCACTTGCATGCCTACCATGCACATACAGGATCAGACAGGAGTGGCTNTCTGCCTCCTAGGGGAGGAAGGAGACAGCTGGGAGCCCAGGTGTGACCTCCCAGGGCCCTGGGAGTAGAAGAGTTTAGAAGGCTGAGGTGACATTTAGATGTCTGTGGGCCTGTAGGTGTAGATGAGTGTGGCCCAGGACACGTGGCTGTGCATATGTGTNTGGAAAACACATGTGCATTTACCTGGAGAGACCAAGGATGATCTAAATATTGTGTTTGTGTAAGTCTACATATGTGTATTTGTGCAAATGGGTAAGATTGAGTGTATGTGTGTGGTGTGATGTTGCCCTCCCCATTTTGTCTCCACCCTATCCTTCGTCCTACCCCCCCACACACACACATACATGGCTTCATCTTCATCTTGGGGTTTTTAATCCCAAGACCTTGCTTGGCTGCGAATCTAAGAGCCAGGCTGGAGTCTGTCCCTTGCTTCTTGAGCATGAGTGTGTGTGTGTGTGTGTGTGTGTGTGTGTGTGTGTGTGTGTGTGTGATGTATGTGTGTGTGTGTACGTTAGGGGTGCCCTCCCTTCCTGGTGGCAGCCACCTGGGCAGCTGGAGGCTGGGACCTGTTGCCGGCACCTTCTTCCTCTTGAGGATTGTGGGTGTGTCTCTGTGTGTAGCACATTCCTTTTTGTTTAAAGAACCAGCTCCAGGGCTGGTTGCAGATTCTAGAATTATCAGATGAGGTGATGTGTTAGAGAGATTTGGGGGGGGGGTGTCCCTCAGAAAGGCCTAGAAGTGTTTAGCTCAGTCTTTGTAAAGACCTTTTTGAAGATGTGAGACGCGTACTATCCAGACCCCAACCCNACAAACTTACACTCCTCCCTCCAGAGGAAAGATCCTAGAGCCCTTAGGTTAAATGTGGGAGGGTTGTAGCTCATTTTTACTCAGACCTGGATGGAAAGCATGCTCCTTGGCTGTTAGAGCCTGGGGTGACCCCTCTTTGTTATCGAAATGGTTGACCAAAGAGGATGCCACTGTAGAAGAGAGAGGCTGAGCAAGGCCTCTGGGGAAATTAGGAGACACCCTAGTCCAGCTGTGCTACCAGCTCCCTCAAAGGGACATTCATCAACTACCCTTTCCCTCACTAGGATTCCATTTCCCCCTCTGCAGAACACACGGAGCCCCATGTCCCAGGTCTGGTCCTCGTCAATCTAGCCCATGCTCCTAGAAAGTGGGGATGTTGCCCCCTCTCCTGTGACCACAAGTCTGCTTGATTTCCTCGATTCCGGAGACCCCTGGTTTGGGAGTGAGTCACCATCTTGACTTGAGCCTGAGTGGAGTGGGCTCTTCTTGCCCTAAGACAGGCAAGGGCAGTCCATTCCTGGGCTCAGCAAATTACTGAACAGGATTCACGGTTGTAAACTGCTCCGTTTCTAAATCTTACTTATGGAGGACGGTCACTCTGGGAACGGTCACTCGGGGGATCTGAGCTTCCGTCGGGGGCTTTCATGTGNTATGCGCTGCAGACAGACCAACCTTGTGAAAATAACGGCTGCAGAACTGGGGCTCACAGTAGGGAAGTGGCTTCTCACAGCACCCACTCAAGAAGGGCCAGAATTAGGTTAATTTCCCCNGGGTCATCCAAGCTCTTTAGGTACAGGGGTGACATGATTCCCATTACTCTGCTGGGTATAGTGTGGCCAGAAGCAGGAGGCTGTGTTTGAAGGATGCAGATCCAGTGCAGGGGAACAGGAGGAAGGCTGCCANCTTTGGGCTCTCAATTGGTCCCCTAAGCTTACCCCTCTGTCCACAGCTTCCTTTGCCCATTTCCCAGCTCTAGAGGGATAGGGAGAAATTTGCCTAAAAATCTGATCATCAAGTCTTCTCTGCCCCTACCCTCCTGGGTTTAGATGAGCCACACCCCTATGTACCACAGCCTCCCTTTTCCTCCTGGAAAAGGTGACAGAGGACTTTCCTAGTTAGCCAAACAGCTGTACAAGACTGCCCGAGCTGTGCCACCTTCCAACCACCCGCACAGCCTGTGTGGCTGGGAGTTCTGTCCAGAGCCAGCCTTGGGAGCTGTCAGGATCCAACACTCATCATGTGGGCCAGGAAGGAGCCCTGAGTTCAACCAGAGCTGAAGTCCAGTCCTGGATTCATTCACTGCAGAGGGTCTATAGGCACTGCAGTGACCAGGACAAAGGTTCTCTGGCCTCCTGGGGAGACATTCTTCTGGAGGAGACAGACCCTGGCAGACCCAGCAGTGAAATGAAAAAGGATTACAGGAGNTGTGTGAGGTCTTGGCGTAGCAAGACTATAACACAGGCTCCGGCATTGAACAAAAACATCTGCAAGCTTGCAGGATATGGCATTGCAATGGCTTGTCAATCACACAGTCTCAGAAGCATCTGTCTTTATCTTTGCCAGCGTCTAGGTGACCATTTTGTCATAATAGGGATGAAAATGACCCAGTAGGCAGAATAAACTATGTGTAAGCGTCCTCCATGTTCACGTGCGCTTCTCCGGGGCTGGGACAAGGTCAAAGGGATGCTGTTTTCCCCAGCTAAGGCCCACTAGCTCGGAGCTGACTCCTTCCTGGCTCGCCTTCCACTCCCTGCCACCACCCCTTAATTTTGTTTTGGTTCCCAGAGCAAGCAGGGACTGGCTTCCCGTTGTCATGACAACAGCCATTAAAAGAGCCAGCCACGTGATCCAGGTTGATAACGGAAGCTAAGTGACTAACTGCCTTGTTTTCCTGCCTCTGGCTGCTGCCAGGAGGCCTCTTAATTGGAGAGGAGAAAGCAAGGGCTTGTGGGCGGCAGATGAGACCCCTGCCTGGAAAGAGACGGGTCCTTCAGGGGAAGCTGCAGCTAGCTATGGTGGGGTGTAGGGAGGGGCTGTCCTGCAGAGCCATCCTCACAGCTGCTGAGCTATGTCTGTTGGAGCACACCCCACCCCTAGCCCTGAAGTGGAAGATGGGATGATGAAAGAAAAAGGGAATGTGCTAAGGAGACTGAAGGAAAATGAGGGACCGGAGTGACGTTGCCATGGAGANGCTTGGGTTTCATTCTAACCCCGCAGTTCTGATGAAGGACCGAGGACGACTTGGTCACCTCAGAACAGTTGCCAGATAGCATGCGGGTCACCATGCAAGCCTTGAAGGTTACTGTGCAAGCCTTGAAGGTCACCATGCAAGCCTTGAACCAAACGCAAGAGTTAATAT
>LZPO01057486.1:1656648-1669391 GCA_001675575.1 Neotoma lepida
CATCCACCCACCCACCCACCCATTCAAAAACCTCTATTCCTCCATTTACCAAAACCCACCTGCCTACATAATGTATACATATATTTGCTTATCTACCCATCTGTCCATTCATCATTCAGCCTCTCGCTTGGTCATTCATCCATTTGTCAATTTGTCTGCCAGTAAACTATCATTCCTCCATTCTCTCCCCTGTATATCNGTTCCTACATCCATCTGGCTGTGTGTCTATCCATAGTCACCTATCTACTTATACATATATGCACACACATATATATGTATATATATACATATATGTATCCGTACACCTATATATAAGTTCAAACGGTAATATCTCTAGCTCAATGCCCTGCCAATCAGCTCTTCCATTCTCTACACCTCCCCCCACCATTTGTTACTCTTTCTAAGGACAGGGGTGCAGTTCAGGGGTAGAGGGCTAAGAGTGCCCAAGGTGCCAACCACAGCAGAGAGAGAGGAATGGAGGGAGGGAGGGGATGAGGAGAGGAGAGAAAGAAAGGGAAGAGGGGGGAGGGAAAGGGAGAGAGAGAGAGAGAGAGAGAGAGAGAGAATGAGGGAAAGAATGAGTCATGAAGATATTGAAACACAACCATGCCAGGCTCTGGCAGAGACGAGTGGTTGCCATGAACCATATATGGCTCACAAAATCCAAAGCATTTCCTATCAGTCTCTCTTGACACAGAAAGGTTGGTGACCTCTGACCCAGCAGTTCCAGTAAGCACAGAGTATCCATTGTCCTCTCCGATGAGGGTCTGAAGGCCTACAGAGCGAGAGAAGTGCAGCATCTCTGCTTTCCAAGGGGATCTGGGACTGGGTGACCTGGGGAGATGAATAATGTTCTTAAATCCACATGACAATAGCTTTGCCATTCAGACCTGAATCACAGGCTCCTCTGTCGGGAGACATTTAAAACGTACTCATATGTCCTCCCTGCAAAATAACAGCCCTGCCAAGCTCAACTGAGGGGATGATTGACAGTAATGACAGCCTGCGTGTGATCATGCAGCGATAGCCACTTCACAGCTGTTGAGATGCCACAGGCGATCAGACGTGCCCCAAATCGGGGATGGATAAGACTGCAATTCAGGACTGAGGAGGGTCTTCTTCCCAGAGGCGAGACGGGAGCCTTTTTCTTGCCCACCCACTAACTTAGAATGATGGGAAGTGGGTGAGAGGTCCCCTGGCAGATTCTGGACAGGGTAGAAGCACAGTGGGGGTGCTTGGAGAAAGGTTTTTCTGGGTAATATCTATGGGTTGGGGTGCAGGGGCACCTGCCCTCTCTTTACCTCCTAAGATTGGCCTAAATACAGGCCTTGTTTTGAAAGAGGTGATTTTAGGGTGGCAGGCTGCTTTACTGGGTCCAAAGGAACGTTGGGGTGGAGACAGCCTCAAGAGGGAGAGATGGGGGCGTGGGTACTGGGGTGAGCAGCTTTCACAGCTGGGCTCTGCCAGGTTCACCCTGGATGGTAGGCTGCAGGTGGCTTTGATCAANATGGCACCGGGAAGGATGCTGAGGGGCTCTTCCAAGTGGTTGCAGCAAAGAGCCCAACCCTTTGGCTCTGCTTCTGTGTCCCTGAGTCAGGCAGGCCTCAGGCCCCTGTCCACTGGAGTCCAGCAACATGGCCAGGCCTGAATTCACCTCTTTCTGCAGAGGGATGACATGGAGGCTGTGCCAGGGTACCTGTCTCTGCACCAGACAGCTGATATCATGACCTTGAAGTGGACACCCAACCAGCTGATGAATGGGTCTGTTGGAGACCTCGACTACGAGAAGAGGTAAGAGATCTTCAACTGAGTCCCTCTGCTAGACACAAGGATGCTCTCTTCTCAGTGGCAGATGGCCCTGTCTACCATTCTACCTGGTTGTTATGGTTACCTAGCTCAGCCTCCCTGCTGCTGAGGCCTCAGAAAGAACACCAGCCTTGGAAACATCTGGAGACAGTGGCAGAGCCTCAGGGGTAGGCGTGGTCAGCCGCTCACATCCATAAGCCTACTCTCCAGGGCCAGTGAGATGGCTCTCGAGCAAAGGTGCCTTCCACCGAGCCTGACAACCTAAGTTCTATCCCTGGGACCCATCTGGTGGAAGGAAAGAAATGACCTCTGATCTCCACTCATTCATCATGGTGTGCACCTCCCCCATTGATTAATTAAGTAACTGATTGATTTTTAAAGATGCAATTTATAAATGTGCTCTCCCAGACCTATCAAAGTGTAAGGATAGCAAATATAGAGACTGCAAATGACAACTCAGCCAAGCTGTGAGGACACATCAGACTGAATCAGGAACTGCCCACCCTCCCCCACCCCAAGCTGGGTGACCTCCGCACCCCCCAGCCTCAGTTTCTTCATCTGTACTGCAGAGTNTGCACACATATGCAGGGAGNACCAATACACAGAAAGGGCACTGTGGCTTCTGACCACCATCAAGAATGTCTACTTCCCTGGCCGACTGTTAGTCCAGGGCAGGAAGGCGTGTAATGATATTCTGCCCTGACTCCAATTGAGAGGCAGAGAGAGTNGAGAGAGNTGGTCCATAGGAGGTGTCAGAAGTGGGACTCAGCCATTGGCTTGTCACCTGTGTTAGTCTGTGTCCTCCCAAGACCAGGTGCTGTGAGAAGATCTATGAAAGAGATTTCTTTGGGGAAGGACCTGGGGTAGGGGTGAGGAGCTGAGGGCAGAAGTAGTTGAAAAAAAAAAGATTCAGATGGCCATGCATGGCGACAAAGGAGAGAGGAAGGTCACACGGGAAGAGTATCCACCAGACCATCTGGGGATCATGGGCTAGAGGGGGCTGTCAGGGGGCCTCTTCTTTCCCAAGGATGGGCTGGACCATTCCCGTGTGCCCAGTTCTGACCAGCATCATGGCAGTGTGGTAGAATTGTGGTGGATCTGGCGGTGGCTTACAGNACCACTGCCTCCTGGTACGGAGTTTCTGAGAGGTTGCATTCATAGGCTACCACAAAGCCCNCACTCCCAGGTGCACCCTTCCATGGTGTTCTGATGGGGAAAATAATTTGTTGAAGAATGGTGGTGAGCTCTGAGCTAGAAGTACATAAGTCAGTACGCAGAGGGACCATGCCTCAAGCACTGTGTTCTGAGCTGACTGTGTAAGGGTGTCTGGGTTGGGTCCTTCAAATGAAGATTCTATTGAATCTTCAGAGAAACACTACCATGGGGAATCTTATTAGAGCCTCCATTTTATAGATGGGAAACCTGAGGCTCAGATAAACCCTCAAGTCACACTACTGGCCTGTGTAAGGTGTAAAGTCAGAGCTGGGAGTTGCCATTCTAACTTCTGCCCATAGTCACATGGTGGCCTGGAGGGAAGGTTCTAGGCCAGTATAGTTGCTTAATTTCCAAGTATGAAAACGTCAAGTCCAAGCTAACTGGAGCATTTGTCCAATGATCCAGAGAACCCAGAGTCAGGAGACCTTGGGCTGGACCCAGGGACTTGAACAGCCATGCCTGAACTCATCCTGTCTCTGTCCTTTGCCTTCCTGTCTGCAGACCCTATNCTCAAACAGACCTTCCTTGCACGGTTCTGAGTATCCCTGGGCATCAAAGAGCTCTTCCTAGACTGTCTAAGCATGAGTGTGACCATTCCCTCACACTGATTATGCTTGAGTAATGGTGCCAATCATGCCTTAATCACTGTGACCTCTCAGTGCTGATTGGCCAGCCTGGGTCAGGTGATCATCCCAGAGTCCTGGGGTGGAGACTTGGCAGAGTTGGGTTCAGATAACCATGTAGATAGGGAGAAAGGGGGGGGCGGTTCTTCAGAAAGTTGAGATGCTGAGACCAAAGGAGGGGAGGATGGCTGGGTAGTCTGGGCTGGGGACACATGGGTCTTGGTGAGAAGACAGAGGTGCTCCTGGGCTGGTCTTCTGGCTTTCNGCAGTCTCCCCGCCTTTCCCCTTCCAGCGTCTACTGGGACTACGCTGTGACCATCCGCTTAGAGGAAATTGTTTACCTGCACTGTCACCAGCAAGGTAGGGACAGCAGGTGGCTGGGCATCCATTGTGGATCCCTGTCCCTACTCNCCACCTCACCCGTTTGTTTATTTAGCATCACAAGACACTCTGGTGTGCCTCCTCAAGAAAATAGCATTACCCCTGATTGTGGCTGCTCTGAATCATTGTAACCATCTAGTGACAGGGTGGCATCCTGCAGCCAGATACAAAGTAACACAGACTGTTGGCTCTAGAGACAGGGCTTACACACATATCTTTGTGAGTCCAAAATTAGTAGTATGCAGACCTGAGATCAGCTACTACTATATTCCATTAAAGCCAGAAGAGGGTGCATTTAGAATAAGCAGGGTACACTGTGCCTCATCTAGGTCTGGAACTCAATGGTTTAATCCCCTTTACTAAGGCAGACCTTGGTTCTGATCCAGGCTTTGCAACTTACCAGCTGTGTGACTTTGGGGATGATATAAAACCTCTCTGGTTTTGTNCCTTGTAAAATAGACGGTAATAGCTAAGCCTCACAGNGATGCTCTGGGGGTTACAGTAAGACAACTTTTTAACACACAGTGTTGGTATGCATTAGGCATCTAATACATGCTCTTAGGAGTCACCTACCACCCAGAGCCTCACAGCAGCTCCCCTGGGTCTGGTTGGTCCTGGGGGTGGAGGCATGTGTTTGNAGAATGGGGACTGCACCATGCTTCGCAGTGACACCTGCCATTCTCTCTTGTCCGATGGTGGTGGTGGCAGTGGACAGTGGTGGGACTGTCGTGCTGGTAAGCCAGGATGGAATCCAGAGGCCACCCTTCCGCTTCCCCAAGGGTGGGCACCTGTTACAATTCCTCTCCTGCCTGGAGAATGGGCTGCTTCCGCACGGGCAGCTGGACCCACCGCTTTGGTCACAGCGAGGAAAGGTGAGTGGTCAGCTATGGGGGAACCTCGAAGAGGCTGGGGTGATACCAGCTGTGTGGGGTATCACTGGGCCCTAGTGTGACTTGGTGGGCTCCTGCACTCCCCTCTGAGACCCTCAGCATTGCCAGGCTTGGGGACAGATGGCTCTCCAAAGTCTGCCCTGCGATATGTTCCTGCAGGGGAAGGTGTTTCCTAAGTTGCGCAAGCGGAGCCCACAGGGATCCTCAGAGTCCACATCTTCAGATAAAGAGGACGACGAAGCCACAGATTATGTGTTCCGCATCATCTACCCTGGCATGCAGTCTGAATTCGGTGAGCAGCTCTGGGCCCTGCACTCACTGGCTCCTCCCCAGACCTACTCCAAAAGGCAGTAGGTCTCCGGCCAGCAAAGGGGACTCAGAACCATAAGTGTNCTAGTGCCTTCCACCTCCTCCACAATGAGAACCAACNGCNACCTCTTATTCAAATAGTAACAATGCCACTGGGCAGGAGGTGACATTAATAGTGACAGTGATGTGGGCTCTGGAACCCTGGCTTGACTTGGGCAGATTTCTTCTCATCCCCTCCCTGGCATCCTTTCCCTCGTCTGTGAAGTGGACTGTCCACTGCAGGCCTTCAGCACACTGCTACTGCGTGATTCCCCGTCTGTATCTCACTTCGAGTTATGAGGGGTTGATGCAAGCACAAAGATCTGAATTCAAATATCTAATAAAAAGCCAAGCTTGACTGCACATGCCCATAACCCCAGCACTGGGGGGCGGAGACAGGCAAACCCCACATGGTCCCTGGCTAATCAGCACAGTCAGAATGGCGAGCCTTGGCTCTGTAAGAGACCCTCAAGGGGATAAAGTGATAAGGGGCAAAGGAAAACACCCCAGATCTTGCTCTGGCTTCTGCATGCAAGCATTCTTGCATGCAATGCTTAAGTGCACACAGCAGCACATACATGGGAGAGCACACACACACACACACACACACACACAAAGCTGGGCATGGTGTAATGGCAGGCACATGTTACTCCAGTGCTGGGGAGTCAGAATCAAGAAATCCCCGGAGTCTCACTAGCCAGCCAGCTTATCCTACTTGCCAGGTTCCAGGCCAGTGAGAGACTCTGTCTTAAAAGCCAAAATGCATGGTACTGGAGAACAACACTTGAGGCTGACCTCTGACCTCCACAAGCATGTGTNCAAACATGCACNGACATCCACCTAGACATGTACACCTGAACAAACACACATGTGCACACACACACATACACACACACATACACACACACACGACTGGATTGAGCCAGGTGTGATGGAGCACGCTGTAATCCAACACTCAGGAGGCTGAAGCAGGAGGAATATAAGTTCGAGGCTAGCCACGGCTGCCAGGGCAAGTCCATGTCTTAAAGAGAAACAGCTCTCCCCATTACTGCTATTATTGTCACTGTTATGAGTCGCTGTTATTTCTGCAAAATGAGGAAAACTGCCTTCTTTACGGGTCACCAAAGATAAATGGCAAACCTGAGCTGGTACCTGGCAGANTGGGCAATTTATACATGCCNGGGCTTTTTTCCTCTAATCAACACACTGTATGTGGGAGCTATGTGGAGCATGACAGGGGGAGGGTTAGAACCCAGGGCAACTGGTTTCTCTGGTGGTCTCTGTCCCACTCACCTTAGCCCTCCCCTCCTCACTGATTCTTTTTGTTTTCTGTCTCAAGCTGCCCTTGACCTCTTGGGCAGCCCTCGACCCGTGTCCGTTGGCCCTGCCTGGATGATGCTTGCTGTTGGCCAGTCCGTTCTGGTGGTAGCCAGGGGGATCCAGTGGGCACGAACCAGAGGGTACCTCACCATCCCCACACCGAGTGTGAAGGAGAAGCCCCCCAGTAATGTCTGGTTCTCCTTCCCTAGGGGGCTGGGTACCACTTCAGCCATGTCATCATTTGAGTCTTTGTTCCCAAGGAAAACGGAAAAAGGAAACAAATGAACAGTCTCGTGCCTCTCAGTCCCCACCCCGCAGAAGGCAGCTGTTAGATTCTGTGACTCATTGGTGCTGTCTGCATGGCACAAGTGCTGGACGCATGATTGTNACCCTGTGCCTGCCTGAGGCAGGCTGAGGGCCAGGGTACTTTCTGGCCAGCTCAGTGGTGGGTCTGTGAGAGGAGGGGGAGTGGGGCCAGGCCCTGTCAGTGGTGCAAGAGCCCCNTTCTGTAGCCAGCGTGCTTCTCTGTTTCGTGGGTNAGGATGACCCAGGCAGCTGCTGGGCTCTGATGACAAGGAGAGGGGACAAGAGTGTAAATCTCTCTCCCTCTTGGGGTTCAGGAGAAGAACCTAGGTAAGAACAATTGTCACTGGGCANTGGTGGCGCATGCCTTTAATTACAGCACTCAGGAGGCAGAGGCAGGCAGATCTCAGAGTTCGAGATCAGCCTGGTCTCTATTATAAAGCAAGTTCCAGAATAGCTAGAGCTGCACAGAGAAATCCTGTCTTGAAAAACAGAGAGAGAGAGACAGAGACAGAGACAGAGACAGAGACAGACAGACAGAGCAATTGTCCTACGAGGCCATAGCAGGTGAGAGGATGAGCACCCCGTCTCGTGTCCTAGAGCAGGGATCAGCAAACCCCTGCCCAGGTCACCAAATCCAGCCCCGTTCTGTACAGCCCAGGAGCTGGGCATGGTTTTATGTCCTTGACTGTAAAACAGCAAAAGAAAGCCAGACCTTGAGCCAGCAAGATGGCTCAGCAGGTAAAGGTGCTTGCCACCGTGCCTGACAGCCTGAGTCCAATCCGNAGAATCTACGTTGTGGAAGGAGAGAAACTATAATCATAAGTTGGGTGCATCTGAGGGTTTTGTCTCCAGGACATCAGAGGTACTAGATGGGCACATGGCTTTTTAAAGAGCCCCCCACCTGAGTCACCTGTTGAAGGTGATTTCAGTTCAGGAGTGTGAACAGCGTTAATGCCCCCCAAAACACACACACAGGCCCCGGGGACTCCGCCTGTGTGTTGAGATGGGTTCCTTCCCTTCTTACTGCACAAGCTCCTGTAGAGGCACGAGAACTCAAGCCCCCCAGCCTTTCCCCGGAAGTGCCCAGTAGGTTCCCCTTCCCTAATGTCACCTTCCTGTGAGCAAAACTGAATGAGGGCATGGCGAGGTGAGGTTGTCTGCAGTCTTCCCGGCTCTGCCCTGCTTCCTCTCTTCTCCATCCTTCAGCTGCCCTTCACCCCGCTCCTCGGCCAGAGCCTCTGAATCTTGGTGGTGGTTTTCACTGGATCAGGCGGGCTCTGGGACTCCATCAGATTGTGGTTGGGCACATTTGGGACTGTCACACTCAGATCCTCCTTGTCCCTGAGCCAGCTTTGAGGGAGCTGCTTGCTTTGGGGTCAGGTTTCTGTAATCCACACCGGTTTAACCAATTATTGCTGGGCCCCTTTTCCACCCACTACCCATCACAGTGCCCCAGGACCTGATGGATGTTTCTGTGAACAACCTTCCATCCCTGTGGCAACCCAGCCCTCGGAAGTCCTCCTGCTCTTCCTGCTCACAAAGCGGCTCAGCTGATGGCAGCTCAACCAATGGCTGCAACCATGAGAGGTAGGTGAGGTGTAGGCTATTCGTGGAAGTTCTTGCAGCACTGACCAAAGACCTGTGGCTTTCTGTCTCTTGCCTTGCCCTAAATTGTGGAAGGTGTGGACATGGCCTATGGATCCCCAAGAGCTAGGTTTAAATCATAGCCCCGTGTGGTCTTAGCCCCTGGAATTCCCTTCCATGTGTCAGTCAGGGTAAGGTTCTGCTGCAGTAACTAACAGTCCTGAAACACCAATGGCTTTTTACAGTAAATGCTGAAGTGTCCTGGATGCTATGAGTCCACCATGGCTCTGCTTTCTAATGGACGTTGACTCGGATGTCACTAGTCACGTATCAGAGGCAATGATATTTCTGTTTTCAACTCAGTGGCCCCACTCACAGGGAGGCCAAGAAATACAGGCCNAGCATGCACTAGGAGCCAGAAATATTTAACCATGGCCATGTGTTCTGTGTGCTCCTCCAGGAAGCATTAACTTAGTAGAGCTCTTAGAAGGGAGTAGTAGGCCGGGCGGTGGTGGTGCACGCCTTTAATCCCAGCACTCGGGAGGCAGAGGCAGGTGAATCTCTATGAGTTCGAGGCCAGCCTGGTCTACAAAGTGAGTTCCAGGACAGGCTCCAAAAGAGGTTCCACAGAGGAACCCTGTCTCGAAAAACCAAAAAAGAGAAGGGACTAGTAAGTGGTCATCGTGGACCATTGAGAAATGATACTTTGCCCAGTTCTTGTTCTCAGAACATCTTCCATACCTATATCAGTGAGGAGCTCCCCTCTTTGCAGAGCGCCAAGCCCCTTGAGGAACAGCTTTACTGTATGTACCTGGAGCAGGACTGAGCCTCACATCCTGAGGGCAGNAAGAGGGACTCCCTCTGTGTGCATACCCACGACTTCAGCCAGGCTCCCCTGCCAGCAGGCTTCCTGGGTTTGTCTGGTATCCCTGGGATATCCTCAGGATAGATGCACAAAGATCCTTCCATTCTGTCCTCTGTAAGAGCACATAGCCCTCCTCGGTCCCCATCTCCCCAGGCATGCTAGGCATTGCTCTTCTTTTCACTCAAAGCAGCCCCAAGAGCACTGTGCAGGGAGGAGCGGCTCTGAGCCCTGCCTACTGTGCAGTCCACTGGGCCAAATCCATGGGACACTTTAGAGCACATCACTTCAAACTGGTTCAAGAAAAATAAAAGAATGAGTGTGCGTGTTGGAATAAGCCTGTGATCCCAGCACTCAGGAGGCTGAGGCAGGAGGATTGTGGGTCCCAGGCCAGCCTAGGTTAGATCATGATACCCTGTCTCAAAAAAAATCAATAAAAGAAAATAGGAAAAGAAAGAAAATATGCTAGCATGACTGAGAGGTTCAGAGGCACAGCGGCTTCAGGCCTGGCTGGATCCAGATACTCATGATGGGAACAACTCTCCGGTTCTTCAGATATGGGATAGGTGTGCTGTTGTGGTAGACTGTTTTAGGGTTGGCCCTCCCTGGCGATGGCCGAGATGGCTTCCAGCAGCCACTGCTTTGTATCCCACTGACTCAGAAACTCAGGCAGAAGAAAGAGGTAGATGGAGCAAAAATCCCAGGGCTGATTCTCATTGGCCCAGGTTGGGTCACATGACCACTTCTCAGCCAGGTTCATGTACTGGGTGATCATCCACCTGCAACCAAGCCACAGAGACACAATGGAGGGACAATGCCCCCCAGGGAAACCTGAAGTGTGACAGAGAAGGGGCACGTGGGTGGGAGCCACAGCAGCCCCCCTCCGCCCTGACAGCTGACTTTGATCTGCTGTGTACAGCATGGCTGGTTCCTCTGCCAAGCAGCTAAGCAGTATGTGGCCCTCTGCTCCCCCTCGCCCTCTGCTCCCCTTCCTCCTCCCCGTCTCCATCCTGCAGGGCTCCGTTGAAACTGCTCTGTGATAACATGAAGTACCAGATCCTCTCCAGAGCCTTCTATGGATGTGAGTACAGGGTCTCTATTACTGCTGTGACCTTCAAGAAGCATTTACTGAGTGCCTTCGTATGCCAGGCAAATTCCTGGTACCCAGGGCAGAGTGAATGAGGGTGCCCTGGCAGGTGCTCATGGCAGGCAAGATGGTCCTGAGAGGACAGGACCATCTTGGGAAGCAAGCAGAACACTCAGCATCTCCCAGGCACTTCCTTCTCCATCCAGCAGTGATTCTGTTCCTATCTGGCCTTTGTTCTTTCTATATGAGTGGGAGGCAGGCCCAGAGTGAGACCAGAAGTCCTTGGTTCTCCTGCCTTCCTATCCCTTCCCTGCCCACTGCACATCTGTTCATTGCTTTGGCTTCCAGCAGAAGAGGGTGGTGTCCAACTACAGACAAAACACCCCTAAGGTTTAGTAGTTAAGCCACCCAGTGAGAGCATCCTCAATTTCCTTTCTTTGTCTAAAAAGGGGACGGTGAGAATTTTCTGGGTTGAAGACCCCTGAAGATGAGGGTGGGTAACAGGACAGCCCTGTGGAGCACCTAGAAGATATTGAGTGAAGTGTGTGGGGTAGAAAATGATGTATGCCTTCCCTCCTGGTCCAGGGCTCGCCTACTGTAGACACCTGTCCACCGTGAGGACCCACCTGTCAGCCCTGGTCAATCACATGATCGTGTCTCCAGACCTGCCCTGTGATGCTGGACAGGGGTTGACAGCCAGCATCTGGGAGCAGTACATCCGGGACAGCACGGTGAGCTGGGTAGCACGGTGAGCTGGGCAGGGCTTGTGCACCAGAGGGCAGAGTGGAGAGAGGCCATCTTATCAGGTCAGACTCACAGAGACCCAGGTAGACAAGCCTATCTGAATATGGACCATCAAGTCCCAAGACCCACAGCTATAGGTACAGCATCCCAATCCTAAACCCCAAATCCAAAATGTTCTGAAATGGAAACTCTGAGTACTGACATGAAACCACATGGAAAGTCCCACACCCAACCTCACATGCTACACACTAAAAATACCATATACATTATATAAAACAATTTGCAGGCCATGTGTATAGGTGTATGTTACAAATACAGATTTTGTGTTTAGATGTGCCCATTTCTATAAATCTCTCTCTCTCTCTCTCTCTCTCTCTCTCTCTCTCTCTCTCTTTCTCTCTCTCTCTCTCTCTCTCTCTGATATTCAAATATCCAGGAAAATCTGAAATGTGAAACCCGTCAGGGCCCAAGCATTAGGGACAAGGGCTGTTCAACCTAGAAGAGAAGAGAAAGGAACAGTTGGGCTGGGCGGGGTGGTGCATGACTGTCACTACAGGACTCATAAAGCTGAGGCAGAGGGATTGTGAGTTTGAGGCCGGCCGAAGCCACTTTGTGAGTTCCAGGTTTGCCTGAGTTACATAGGATAATGTTCTGAGTAAGTTTATGGTTATGTGTTGGGCTGAATTCATAGCTACTTTGGGACACATGTGGGCCTTGGAATGTGATCTAGGCACCTGCTCCAACACTGTCCATTTTCTCAGGCTACAACCTGGGCACCTGCTCCAATGCTGTCTGTCTGTACCCTTGTCTTTGTTTCTGTCCCTACAGTTACAAAGCTGTGTGGATACAAAACAGATATTTGGGTTTCTCTTCCTGGTGCTGTCATGCAATACCCCGATACAAGTGTATCGATACAAGGTGTAAGGGTTTATTCTCAATCAGTTCCACCTATGTTCCACCATAGTGGGGAAGTCAAGGCTACAGGATCATGAGGCAGCTGGTTCCATCTCATCCACGGTCAAGAAATAGAAGGGAGTGAACCCAGGCGGCTGCTCACCTCACCTGCTCCATTTGCACAGTCTGGGATCCCCAGCCTAGGGAATGGCACTGCCCACAATTAAAATAGGACTTTTCACACTATTTAACGTAATTGAGCTAATTCCCCAGGGGTGTGACCAGAGCCTGGAGGGGCTCATCTCCTGGGTGACACTAGACTCTGTCAAGTTGGCAATCAAAACCAGCCACAGCACCACACAGAGATCCTAGAGCTTACCCATGGAATGTGTATATACACACAGATCTGACCCACAGAACACTTTAAGACATACAAGTCAAAGCCAGGCAGTGGTGGGGCATGCCTTTAATCCCAGCACTCGAGAGGCAGAGGCAGGCGGATCTCTGTGAGTTCAAGTCCAGCCTGGTCTACAAAGCGAACTCCAGCACAGCCAAGGCTACATAATGTGAGACCCCTGTCTCAAAGAAACAAACAACGAAGGCCTGTAAGTCATCAGGGGTTTGTTAAATCTACACATCTACTGATACGCAAAGATACATTTATGCCTAAGTGCATATTATAT
>LZPO01057486.1:1670226-1684547 GCA_001675575.1 Neotoma lepida
GGCGCATGCAAGCCCTCCCATACTGCTGGCATTTTGATTCTGAGAATGGGTTCCTAGAAGTTGATTGCTGTGTATTAAAACTTGAAATAGATAAGCCAGAGTACTCTTGCAACCTCCCACGGCCACAGTGTGAGCCTGCTGGTTCCTGGGGAGCTGCGGGACTGACTGGCTTCTNGGGACTGACNGGCTTCTCGGCTCAGCTCCAGGTCTGCAGAGTCTGCATCTCCCGGAGAGGAGCCCACGCCTGTGTTTCTAAAAGTCCCTGGAGTGCTTCCGTGATCCAATTTGGGAGACACCAGTTTAAGGTCAAATTGGGTGAAACAATAGATGAGCCAGAGACTTCAGTGAACAACCCTCCTACTGTCTGGCCCTTTCTCGCGGCTTAGCCACCTTCCTGTGCTGGGTACACTGAGTCCCAGGAACAAACAGTCCCTGCTATCTTGTTGCCAGGCAACACTGGGCTTATTTCTCACTGAACAGTCCTGTGAGCCGTGTCAGTGGNTGCTCATCCCTCTTCACCTGCAGGACTTGTGAACCTGCCATTCCCTGGCATCCAGAGTCTCCNGAGAAGCCCGTGGGAACCCACCAATTTTCTCCCCTGCCCTGACCAGCAAATAGTTTCCATTACTTCCTTTCACATCCATTGGCCAGAAACTGTCATATGACCACACCCAACTGCAAAGGGGGCTGGGAAATGGAGTCCAGTGGATCCAGGAGCCCAGGAACTGGATTTTCTGTTTTTATTATCATCTCATCTCTTTTTATTGTAGCAAATAATTGCAGTTGTGGCGTTTGCAAGCAACAGGAGCCAAGACCATAAATAAAACAATAAATGTTAAAATTTAGTGTAGCATAGTATTACAGAGGTCTAGGGGCTGGAGAGATGGCTCTGTGGTTAAGAGTGCTTGCTGCTGTTGGAGAGACACTGAGTTTGGTTCCCAGCATCCACAGCAGACAGCTCACAATGGCCTGTGACTCCAGTCCCAGAGGACCAGCCACTGTCTTTTGGTCTCTGAGGGTACCAGGCATGCTTATAATGCATATAAACTCACACAGGTACTCACACATACATATAAAATACATACATACAAAGGACCAGGTTTTTTACCTATAAAATGAAGAAAGATGTCAAACCAATAACTTAACCTTCTAGCTTAAGTTTCAGGGGAGGGAAGAGGGGCAGCAAAGGGAACCTGAATAAACAGAAGACAGGAGGAAGGGTGAATAGTGAGATCAAAGTAGAATTAGATCAGACAGAAGAATAGAGATAAGAAATGGAAATAAAGCTGTCTCTCAGGAAAGACCAGGGAAGATGGGAAATACCTTCTTAATCAGAACCACATGTGTGTGGGGAGGNCACACAGATGACCANAGTCAGAAGTCAAAGGGGNAGATATCACTACAGACCCCACAGGCAGAGGAATGGAAGATAACATGCAATTACTATGAAAACGTATGTACCAACAAACTAACAACGGAACTCACAAACTCCTAGAGAGCCCAGCTACTGAAATTTCCTCAACAAGAAATGAGAAGCCTGAAGATGAGTCATTTTATAACTCTATTTATAAAGAAAAGCCAGGGGGTTGGAGAGATGGCTCAGCCATTGAAAGCACTGGGTGGTGCTCTTCTAGAGGACCTGGGTTCGATTTGCAGCACTTGCATGGATGCTCACAACTGTCTATAACTCCAGCTCCAGGGATCCCACGCCCTCTTCTGGCCTCACAACTGTCTATAACTCCAGCTCCAGGGATCCCACGCCCTCTTCTGGCCTCTGCAGGCACTGCATGCACACTGTGCACTTATATTCAGGCAAAACACCCATGCACATAAAGTAAAAACAAAGAAAATAAAGTCAAGGTACAGATGCTCTCCTGGGAGCCTCCCCACCCCACTGCCCCACCTTACAGAAAGGAAATCATTTCTGATGAAGACTTTGTATTCTTGCCACAACCCATTTTCTGGTTTCTAANTGCTCTGGCATTATCTACCTGGGTGGTCAGAGATCCCACGGCAGCCCAAGGCTACACTGTAGCTGCAAAGCTTGCACTCATGATTTTTCTTGAAGTAAGAAAGCCAAGCCCACACCGCAGGAAGCCATGAAAGCCCATCCTATGCAAAAAGCTGTTGGTGTGAGAAGAGGCAGCTGGAAATGTTCACTTTGCTTTATTTCACTCTAGAGTAATTTTCTTCAAGCTGACTCGAGATTACACTTGAGAATCAAATGGAAACGCTAGTTCATTAGGCACTGCCTCGGGCACATGCCTCCTCTGCCTGCCCCCTTCTTTCTTCCTCTCTCCCTTCTCCTTTCTTCTTGTTGGTTTTGGGGTTCTTTATTTTATTTGATTTTAAATGAGGTCTCATGTTGGTTGGTCTCAAACTCTATATAGCTAAAGACGACCTTGACCTTCTGACTTGACCTTCTGCTGTGAGTGCTGGGGTCATGGTGCACACCTTCCCCTGTTATCCCATAAAATCAGGCTTAGCCTAGACACAGTCATGTCTTTATTTTTTTTCCCACTGTACCTCACACTTTGGCCTCCCCTCCCCTAGTCCTTGTATCTGTACTGGCTGTCCTTACAACTCCCCTTGTGTGTCCCCATNCCCCCCCCCAACACCCGAGCCCCCATTGGTGGGTAATTTGGGTGGTCCAGCTTAGCTCCTCCTGTGATAATCAGGGTTAATTATACAGTCCTATGCTCTGTCTTCTCTCTGTTACTGTAGCAAGTTCCCAGACTGGGCAGCTCATAAAGAAAAATGGTTTCACAGATCCAGGGAGGCTACCTAGCAGGAAGGACTCTAGGATGACTGTAGCATAAAATAAGTTTTGGTTTTGCCCAATCACTGGGCATGCTTCAGTGAAACATTTCACTATTAGGATAAGAATTTGTAACCTGTATTTATGTTCAAGATATCTGTATATTATCTCTCCTGCAGTTGTACATCAAATGTTTTAATTTAAAAAAAGCTAAAAAAAAATCTTAGACCATGGAAAAAAAAGAAAAATGGTTTATCTCAGCTCACAATTGTGGAGATTTAAGCCTGATGGGCCCTGTTGCTGTGGGCCCATGTTAGCACAGGACAGCATGTCAGCATAGGACAGCATGGCAGGAGCAAAAGAGAAAGGCTTACGGTGGGGCTCAGTCACCTTTTCTCTGCCATGACCTAAGACCTACACTGGGCTCCAGCTCTTCAAGGCCATGCCAGCTTCCAGTCGTGCCAAGCTAGGGACCAAGTCATTAACACGGGCATTTGGGGGGATGTTCCAGACACGAAAGACATGACTTTGCTTCTTCACCCAGGATCTCGCCGAAACAAGACTGCAGGGCCGAAGGCCACCCTGGCTTCTCCGTTGACCAGACCTTTTGCCCTCTAACCCCTCCCCAACAGACTTACCCGGAGCAGGAGCTGCTGCGGCTCATCTACTACGGTGGTGTCCAGCCCGAGATCCGCAGAGCGGTTTGGCCCTTCCTCCTCGGTCACTACCAGTTCGGGATGACGGAGATGGAGAGGAAGGAGGTCGGTCACCCAAGGGCAATGAAAGGAGTAGGATATGGCAGAGCTTGTGCAGTTGGGTGCTGTGGAGCTGGGTACTGTGGAGTTGGGTACTGTGCAGCTGGGCACTGCACCTGGGCACTGTGTAGCTGAGTACTGTGCACCTGGGCACTGTGCAGCTGGGCACTATGCACCTGGGTACTGTGCAGCTGGACACTGCACCTGGGTACTGTGCAGCTAGGTACTATGCAGCTGGGCACTATGCACCTGGGCACTGTGTAGCTAGGTACTATGCAGCTGGGCACTGTGCAGCTAGGTACCATGCAGCTAGGCACTATGCACTTGGACATTGTGCAACTGGACACTGCACCTGGACACTGCACCTGGGCACTGTAGAGCCCTGCTTGCCTGTTGTAGTATTGTTGGTGAGAGACACAGGGAAGAGACAGGACTGCTGAGGAAAGAGCTGTGTGGTACAAATATGACACAAGGGAATCTTCAAGTAAGTCAACCTCCCGTTTTGAGGTCATATAGACTCCTGCGCATATTTGTAGGAAGCACTGCAGGGACCTATGTGACCTTTACTCAGTTTCCCCCATGGTGACCCTCAGCAGAACTGTGATGCCCTGTGATGTCACGGAGCATCGATGCTGGTATAGCACCTACCTCACTCAGGCCTCTCCATCCTCCTNTGTGTGTGTGTGTGCACTTATTTCCCCGTGTGTGCAGACTTGTACATTTCTGGTGCCGTAAGAATCCTCACTTGGTCCTTCTATAACCACACCTACCTCCATCC
Source organism: Neotoma lepida (assembly GCA_001675575.1). Taxonomy (NCBI): domain Eukaryota; kingdom Metazoa; phylum Chordata; class Mammalia; order Rodentia; family Cricetidae; genus Neotoma; species Neotoma lepida. Next base: position 1,674,518 of record LZPO01057486.1, read on the forward strand.
CACCCTAATCTCTGGCTCCTACTCGCCTGTCTTCCATTTCCAGAATTTTCTCTTATGCATGTTGTTGTATAAACAGAATCATGTAGTATGGAAATTTTGGGGAGTTGACTTTTTCATTCAGCACACATCTCTAGATCTATGTGCTATTATTACCTGTTGCCTTTTTGTGGCTGAATGTGCCTGTGTGCATATGCCACAGCTTTACTCTGAGTTAGCTGGTTGGTAGCTGAGTAATGCCACAAATCTTTATTTACATTTTTTTTTTGGCTAATAATAGCTAACTACAACTGACATCCAGTGCAGGCTTTGTGTGTTGGGGAAATGCCTGGTAGTGAAATTATTGTGATGGAAGCCTGTTCAGTCTTGAAGAAAATGGGAAACTCCAGCAGTGGCTGTCCCATCTGATATTGCCACCAGCTGTCTCTGAGTGGCCCTCACCTCATGGATGGGTGGGTGGATGGGTACATGGGTGGGTGAACTAGTAGTTGAGAGGATGGGTGGGTGGATGGATAGCAGAATCTTGCTCATCTTGTAATCTATATGCCTAACTTGGTACCTGGCACACGGTGGGTACTTATCAAAAGAAACTAATGAGTAAATGGATTAAGTAATAATAAACAAATGAGAAAATAGAGAAATCATGCAAACAGTTGAATGGTTGTGTGAGTGAATGAGTTAGTAAAAGGAGAGATGGAAGGAGAGCAAAGATGAAGCAGCCTGCTCTATAATATTCCTCAGCACAGGACATCACCTGGCTCATATCAGTTGGGTGCTGACTACACACATGTAGGCAGGGCAGAGCCCAGGGAACTCAGCACCTCCTGTGACCTTGCGCATGTGCTCACAGGTGGATGAGCAGATCCATGCCTGCTACGCACAAACCATGTCGGAGTGGCTGGGCTGCGAGGCTATCGTGAGACAGAGGGAGCGGGAGTCCCACGCTGCTGCCCTGGCCAAGTGCTCTTCCGGGGCTAGCCTGGACAGCCACCTTCACCGGATGCTGCACCGGGATTCTACCATCAGCAATGAGGTAATGGACAGCTGGCCTGGGAGACTGCTGATGGGAGGGGGACAGAGCCTTAGGACAGCCTCACCATTAGCTTTTTTGGGGGGTCTAGGGGGAACTTCAGAATAAGATCTAGGTTCAAAGCCCACCCAGAGTCAATTGCCAGCACCTTCCTTTTGGGCTCAGTTCCTGCATGTGTACAGTGGGAATGGTGGAGGTGTGAGTACACTCCAAAGAAGACGGTGTGTATCAAGAACCCAGTGCAACGTCTTCCCTCCATATATTCAACTAATGTTCTCTGAATACCTATATGCAAGTACTTTCAAGAATGCTCAGAATGTTCTGGTAGCTAAGGCAGACTTCTGCTCTCACATAGACTTTAGCTGAACAGCCAAAAGTAGGCTGGCGGAAGTGGACTGCATGGCAGAGCCTAGCATCAGAGTAGGGGAGGGGCAGGGAGATTGCAGGACAGAAAAACCGAACCACGAATCCCACCTGTTACTCTGGAAGACGTAAATCCTAGCCAAAGCTCTCAAGTTCAACAGAGAAGTTAAAGGTGGGGTGCTCTGATGTGGAAGCTGGAAAGTGGGACCCAGAGGCCGAGGTCATCTCTGAGGAGGCTCCAGGGAACAGCTAGGAAGCTGAGGCTCTGGAAGGGAACTTGTCCCAGCCAGGAGAAAGGATGGAGACAGGCTTCCTGGCTCCCAACCCAGCAGCCCTTAGTGTGACCTTCCATCTTTGTCTCTCTGGTTCTTGTCTGTTCTTCCCAGTCTTCCCAGAGCTGCAGCTCAGGCCGCCAGAACCTCCGATTGCAGAGCGACTCCAGCAGCAGCACACAGGTGACTTTCCGAGGCCCTGCCCCCTCATGCCCCGCCCCATGACACAAACCCCGCCCTCCCACCTGGGGGTTGCAGGGATTGGATGTCCATCATTTTTGGGCCACTTTGCTTGATGTATTGGGCTTTTTATGACTAGTATTGGACGTGGAGTCTCTAAGCACAAGCAGTTGCAGCCTCCTTGAAATCCACAGTGATGGGATNCAGACATCAGTGTGCCGGGATCCATGTTCTTTATGTAAAATGACAAGTNTGTGCACATGACACTGCACTCTTCAGGTCATTCACAAGAGCAGTGCAGAGTACATGGAAATANCCATCAGGCTGTGCCATTAGGAAGGAAGGGCAAGTGCCTGAGCCCAGTCTACACAGGTGCAGTGGTTTGGGGGGTATTTTCACTCAGCAATGTTTGAATCTTGGACACAGCCTCTGTGAATTCAGAGGCTGAACACAAGCCTGCTCTCCTGTAAAACATCACACCACACGCCTGCACTTTGCTTCTGTCTCCTTCACCTTTGTCCTCCCTTGAAGCAGTGCTATAAATCAGTCCCCTGTGTGGCCTTCCAGAACCTTCTGGATGCCTTTACATACACAGAAATACCTAATGTATAGCAAGACTTTGTAGTTCTTAAAATCCTACATAAACACCAGCGAATGTATTGTTCAACAGCTTTTGGTGTCGCTCATAAAGGTTGTTTCATCTGGGGCCTCATTAAACAAAAAGAAAAGCACAAAGCAGTCTGGAGTGACAGCTCAGTGATTAAGAGCATGNATTGCTCTTGCAAAGGACCCAGGTTCAGTTCCCAGCACCTAGATGAGGTGCCTCACAACCAGGTGTAACCCTAGGAGATCTGGCNCCCTCTTCTGGACTCCAAGGGCACCTGCACTCAGGTGGGCATACACACATAGACACATAAATAAAAAATAAAATAGCTATTTTTAAGTGAAAAGTATAAAAACATGCACAAAATGTCACCTTTTGAGTAGAAAAANTTGTGTGTGTACCTAGCCTATGAGAGGTCCCAGTATTGCACACAAAAAAGCATAAATAGACCCAGTGAACTGAAGCTGATGGTGGCCACACAGAGAAACAGTGTGAGGCTTTGNAACCTNATCTTTACTGTGACCTTGAGGGCTANAGCTGAAGGACACAGAGAATGGCAAATAAATCTAAATGTTGGAAATCTGTATGGTGAAAAACCACTTTCTCCTCAAACTTCATTTCCCTAGTTGCCCTCCTCAGAGGCAGCTGTGGCCAGTGGAATTGCTGATATAATCTCAGCACTTGGATTCTGTCATCAAGAAGAACGTACTGCCTTCGTACTGACNGCGTGCTATTCCACTACATGCAAACTCCATATCGAAATATCCCCTGTTGTTGGATATTAAGTTGCTGCTGTAAACTCAGTTGCCNTGCACATCCTGACCTGCATATCTGTGTGTCGCTTTCCTCAGGTATTTGAGTCTGTGGATGAGGTGGAACAGACAGAGGTAGAAGGCAGGTCAGAGGAGAAACAACCCAAAGTCCCCAATGGGAACCCAGCAAATGGCACTTGCTCCCCAGACTCTGGACACCCTTCTTCCCACAACTTCTCCTCCGGCCTCTCAGAGCACTCGGAGCCCAGTCTTAGCACTGAAGACAGTGTTTTGGATGCCCATCGCAGCCTCCCCGCTGTGTTTCGACCTGGGGACAGTAGTGTAGAAGACGGGCAGAGCAGTGAAGCCACCACTTCCCGGGATGAGGCCCCTCGGGAGGAGCTGGCAGTGCAAGATAGCCTTGAGAGTGACCTTCTCGCCAATGAGAGCATGGAGGAGTTCATGTCCATCCCTGGCAGCCTAGATGTGGCCCTGCCTGAGAAGGATGGTGCCATGATGGAGGGCTGGCCCAGTGAGACAGACAAGCATGACCGGGCCGACAGCGAGGACAACCTCTCTGAGGAGCCTGAGATGGAGAGCCTCTTCCCTGCCCTGGCTTCTCTGGCTGTGACCTCTGCCAACAATGAGGCATCACCTGTGTCTTCCAGTGGTGTCACCTACTCTGTAAGTCACTAGGAGTCTTTTACCAAGGAGGGGGAGACTGGCCACGGTTTGTTTCCTTCTCCCCATCATAGGCAGTCAGTGTAGAAACAGGAAGGGCTGCTGAGCTAGGAGCCAGGAAGTCTGGTTCCATCCCTTCTCCTGGCTGTGTGACAAGTCCCCTCCCAGAGCCTCAGCTCCCTAGCTGCTCCTTGCAGCCTCCTCAGAGATGACCCTGGCCTCTGGTAGCTAAGGCCAATCTCTGCCCTCACAGACTTTAGCTCAGAAGCAAACCCACTTCCACCATGATGTATCAGTCATCAGCTTTCCACATCCATGCTGTGTAACAATGTTACCTGAAGCTAGCGACTTTCGCCAACCAGCGCTGAGCCCTATATTTGCCTCCAAGTCTGANTCTGTGGGTCAGCTGGGAAGCTCTGCCCCCAAGCTGGGCAGGGTGTGGTTCATTATACTGTTGACTGTCAGGGGCTGGTCTATGTTTCACTCTCTGGCAGGCTAACCTGGACTAACCTGGGCCAACCTGGGCTAGTGCTCATGGTGAAGACAGATGCTAAGCAGAGAGAGCTGACAGGCCCATGTATATTTTTAAGCCTCTGCTCTGTCTGGCTCACTAACATCACTGGCTGAAGCCGACTGTCATGTGGCAGAGCCTAGAACCAGAATGGGCAGAGTGGGCAATGGCAGGGAGGTGACAGGACAGAACAAGTGTGGGGAGAAGGAACACTGAGCCATGAGTCCTACCTGTTTCTCTGGATGGACTCACATCTCTAGATGTGGAAGCTGGGAGGTGGGTGGGACCCAAAGGGCCCCAATATCTTCTCTCCTATGGGTCTTCTCTTCTTCCTTAGTTTACAACCTTGTTTTGTCGAAGTACACACTATAGTGACTTCCACATGTTTTACTTTTCATCCCATCTGATGTCACAGGCTGNAGGGCTGGGACCTTGCCTATCCTGTGAAGTTCCTTCTTTGTTTGTGTTTTTGGTATCGGGTGTGGGGACCTTGGCATGTGTATGAGGGTGTGTATGTGTGAACACCAGTGATACCCTTAGGTGCAGTTCATCAGAAGCCATTCTTTTTTGTTGAATGTGTCTCTCCCTGGGCTGTAGCTCACCAATTCGGCCAGGCTGGTCGGCCAGTGAGCCCCAGTGATCCTCCTGGCTCCTCTTCCTCAGCTCTGGGATAGCAAGCATGTGCCCCCAGGCCTGGCTTTCTACATGGGTTCTGGGGGTCTGAACTTGGGTTCTCATGCTTGTCAGACAAGCACTTTACTGACTGAGCCATCTCCCCAGCTGCTGGAGAATCTTTTAGGAAGATTCCCCCATGCACGTTCATTCTGAGTGACATTCCTTCCCTCATTCCTGACATATACCCCTTTACTGAGTCCAGGGCCACATGGCTGTCATGTTTGCTCAGCACATATGGTCCTGAGTATATGATGGTTCAACTCATGGTTTTCAACTTCACAATGGTGACGAATGGATTCTGTAGGAAGCAGACTTGACATTTGACATTCAGGTCTTTTCCCACCCTAGCATATGCAGTATGATTTCTCCCTGCAGTGTGGGCAGTGGCTATAGCTCCCCTGGGCCACTCAGTTCTGAGGGGCCTTCTGACTCTGTGGTGCACTCTGCCCTCAGCTGGGATGCTCATAGGTTAGGTGCAGTCTACACATTTTTTTAACTTACACTATTTTAACTTTGGTTGAGTTTATCCACTGTAAACCCATCCCAAGGCGAGGAGTACCTGCCCTTCGAAGACTCTGCACCACTTCTTCCAAGCCCATCCTTTACGTCGAGAAGCCTGTCTAACAGTTGTCNCCTATTTAAAGATGGTTTTTCTCTCTTTCAACAGTTCCTAAGATTCTCTTTTAGGGGCTGGGGACATAGCCCAGCCAGTAAATTCTGTAGGCAAAGGACCCAGATTCCACTCTAAGAACTCATCATCATCACCACCATCACAATCATCATCATCATCATCATCATTATCATCATCATCATCACCATCATCACCATCATCATTGTCATCATCATCATCATTGTCATCATCATCACCATCATCACCATCATCATCATCACCATCATCATCATCATCATTGTCATCATCATCATCACCATCATCATTGTCATCATCATCATCACCATCATCATCATCATCACCATCATCATTACCATCATCATTGTCATCATCACCATCATCATCATCACCACCATCACAATCATCATCATCATTGCATCACCATCATCACATCATCATCATCATCATTGTCATCATCATCATCATCACCACCATCACAATCATCATCATTGCATCACCATTATCACATCATCATCATCACCATCATCATCGTCATCACCATCATCACCATCATTATCAAAGCTAAATGGACCAAGCACAGTAGCACACAGCTTTAATCCCAGCACTTGAGAGGCAGAGGCTAGCTTCTCTGTGAGTTTAAGGCCAGCCTGGTCTACAGAGTGAGTTCCAGGACAGCCAGGGCTGCACAGACCCCATCTTAGAACAAACAGTAACAAAATCAACAAACAAGTAAAAACCAGGATGAAGGCTGTATGTAGCTCAGTGGCAGAGTACTCGCCTACCATGCACAAGGCCCTGGGTTCAATCCCCAGTAACACACACACTNATACCACACACACATGCACAGACACACACAGACATCCACACACTCATAACAAACACACACATACACAGTTATACCACACACACAGACACATGCACACACACAGGCACATATAGACACGCACAGAGACACAGACACACATACAGACACGCACACAGGCACATACACATATAGACAGGCACACATGGACACAGACACACACAGGCACAAATACAGCACATACACACAGATGCACAGAAACACACACACATATATATGTGTGTGTGTAAGGGTCTCTCTTTGTCACTGTGAGCCACTGTTTCTGGTGGAAGTCTCTCTTTATATCCCAGCCAGGCTTTGTTGGGCCTTGTGACCCTACAAGTTGTGTCCTCAGTCCGTTCTGGAAGATTCCACCTACTCCTTACGCTGCTGTTGCTGCTTCTCCGTTTCTGCTCTCCCCCTGCACCTCTGGCTGGATCTTCTTTAGGGANACCTCACATGCTTCTCCTCACTTTCATCTTAGAGGCTTACCTTCCCCTGGGTCTCCTGTTGGAGCTGGGAATGGAGCTCATGACCTGTCTNGCATGTGCCAGATCTGGGGTTTGATCTTTGGTGCAACCAAAAATGTCTAATTTTGATCTGTGTGCCTAATGTGAGTTGGATGCATTTTTAATATTACATTTTTCCCCAAAATGTGCTGTGAAGTCACCGCTGGACTCAGAACTCTGGCTCCTGTCCTTAGTCTCTGTGCTTTCTTTTTATTTCATTTCTTAGACAGAGGCTCATGATATAGCCCAGGCTGGCCTTGAGTTCACTATGTAACTCNGCTTCTAACTTACAGCAATCCTCCTGCCTCAGCCTCCTGAACACTGAGGTGACAGCTTTGCAGCACTTTTAAATGTATGAAAAATATTTGTTTAATATCTGTCTCTGATGCAGCTATGTGTGTGTGAACTGGTGTGCAAATGTGCATGTGCTCACAAGAACACATATGTCTGCCTGCAATCCCAGCACTCTAGGCACTGAGGCAGGAGGATTATGAGTTCAAGGCCAGCCTAGGCTATATCATGAGACCCGGTCTCAAAAGAGTACTTTTTCATCATGTGAAGTGAAAATAGCTTTCCCAGGAAACAAAGAAAACAAATCAAACTCTGGAGTGAGCTGTGGGAGGTGGGGGCTGGGAGAAGTTCTTGGGGTCAGCGTCCCCTTCTTCCCCCTCCCGCCCACAGCCGGAGCTACTGGACCTGTACACGGTGAACCTGCACCGCATTGAGAAAGATGTGCAGAGGTGTGACCGCAGCTACTGGTACTTCACATCCACCAACCTGGAGAAGCTGAGGAACATCATGTGCAGGTGGCAGGGACGGGGAGGGTCAGCTCAGGGAATGGAGATGAGGAGATTAGGGGATGAGGAGGGTGATAAAGTGGACAGGATGGGGGAATAGGGGATGAGAAGAAGGAGGGATAGGAGAATGAAAGGAATGTATGAGAGATGGGGTGATGGACATGATGGGGATGGGGGACAGGAAGATGGAAGGGAGGGGGATAAGGATGGGACAATGTGGGGAAAGTGGGGGCTGTGAAAGTCCAGCTGAAGCTTTGGCTCCTGTGGCTGATACACACTGATCTGGAGTTTTGTTTTATTCATAGTACCAGTAATAATATAGGACAAATCCAAAGTCAGGAGTAGAGAGGGAACAAAGGCATTCATGCTTCTTGGTGCTCAGCTCCCTCTACACTTACAAGGTCCAGGATCCCCTGCCAGAGGAATGGCATCACCCACAGTGGGCTGGGTCTTCCATTATATTATTGTATAATCAAGAAAGTTCCCTGCCCTCCACTAGACATGTCCATGGTCACCGTGATGTAGATGACCCTTTACTGAGACTCCCTTCCCAACATAACAGAACTATCACACTGACTTTGGACNTGTCCTTTGATCCTCTGTGCCTCGGTCTCCTCAAGAGAAATGTGATCTTAATGAGACTCACTTANCATGGCCATTTTAAGATTTAAAGATTCGAGGTGCATATAGGGCTGAGGAGGTTGTCCAGGCCCAGTGGGTCAAAGCTATTGTTCATAGGGACTGATCCAAATTCCTGGCACCAGAGGGAACCAGTAAGACAAATCTCTAGAGACTTTAATGAGTCACTTATTTGTGCAAAGTGAATAATACCTCCATATAGCCAGAGAAAAGGCACTTGAAAGGGATGTGTGAGGCTGGAGGAGGAGTTGAAGATACTGATCTCATGCACCCATGACAGCACCCCGGGGTGGCGGGGCACTTGCAGAGCCCTGTGCTCGCTCTGTGATGTCCTTTTGGACAGGGTTGCCCTTTGGCTGCACCTAGAATGTATGGTGACACTGAGGGTGGGCATCAGAGTGAGGGATGGAGGACCAGATGGGAGAAAGGAGCAGGGAGAGTTTGGAAAAGAAGGCTGGGAGGGGATGCAGGCTGTGTGGGGATGCAGCCTGTGTGGGGATGCAGCCTGTGTGGGGATGCAGCCTGTGTGGGGATGCAGGCTATGGTGCCCTCATTGTGCCCTGTTTCTCCTGCAGCTACATCTGGCAACACATTGAGATTGGCTATGTCCAGGGCATGTGTGACCTTCTGGCNCCNCTGCTGGTCATCCTGGATGATGGTGAGTGTGTCCCTCCTGNCCTACAGGAGAGGAAGGATCAGCCTCACTTGTGTCTCCATGGACTGGGTCAGGACAGGTGCACAGCCTGGTGAACATATCCCAAACCCAGTAGCATGAGACATCCTTGTGTCCCACAGTGCACCACACTGAGGCCCACCTGGCTGTGGTGAGCCATTGCTTGACCATGAATAAACACAAAGTAAAGCCTGGTCCAGATGGCTATGGTCCCTGGTATAAGCTCAACCAAGCAGTGTAAGATCAAAGAGTAATGCTTCACAAGCTCTTCCNAAAAAATAAAAAATAAAAAGNAGAATCAACAAACTCAGTCCAACAAGATATAAAGAATTATACAACATGCCCAAGCAGGGTTTATCCCAGAACTGCAAGGACAGTTCAATATCTAAGCATCAATCTATATAAGCCAGCACCTGGACATAAAAGACAAGCAGGTGTGGTAGCCAGGCCTGTGGTCCCAGTGCTTGGGAGGTAGAGGCAAGAGGATAAGAGATTCAAACTCTTCCTTGACCAAGGTGAATTGAAGACAAGCATGGGCTACCTGAGGCCCTGTCTCAGAATTTAAAAGGAGAAAAAAAAAGGGAAGAAGAACTGGAAAGAATTAAAATTATCTATGATGTGTCCTGGTCCTGGCTGATTTAGGATGAAAATCCAAAGACTAAGCAAACAGAACACGTGAGTCTGTCGGGGCTGTAGAACGTAAGCAGAAATCTTATATTTCTACACAGCTGAGCTGAGCAATCCCAAGGTNAAATTAAGATGACGAGTCCATGTGTAACGTCTCTTGAAGAAAGAAGTGTTTTCATATTTTTAAAGGGCATATATATCTTATATATCTTATATATCGAACACCACAAAACATTGTTGGTCAAAGG
>LZPO01057486.1:1745265-1758708 GCA_001675575.1 Neotoma lepida
TCCACATTCACTCAGCAGAGACTTTGTCCACTTAACTAACGTGTGCCAAACTCCCTGAGTCTATTGGCTGTGTTTACCTGTGTAACAAGCCCTAACTGACAACGGCTTAAACAGATACATTTTCCCATACAAAGGCCAAAGGATCNATGTTATTATCTGTAACATTTATAGCCTTTGTGGCTTCTTGATTCCAAAAGGGTTGTCATGAGTCCAGGTGTCACATCTTTGTTTTGGTGGACCACAGCGCTGGTTGCATTTTGTCTGTCTTACACACAAAGTGAAAGTCTCCCTCCACTTTGATGCAGAATATTACTTTAACTACGTAAAGATGTGTTGCATTTGTTTATGCTGTATTTGTTTAACGANNTAAAGATGTGATGCCTTGCCTGCCAAGGCACCTGATTGGTCTAATAAAAAGCTGAACGGCCAATAGCTAGGCAGGAGAGGTATAGGCAGGGCTGGGGGGCAGAGAAAGACGGAGAAAGAGAGGGAGACACCTGGGGCCAGCCAGCCAGGCAGCTGCCAGCCAGGCACAGAGTAGGATACAGAATGAAAGAAAGGTAAAAAGCCCTGAGGCAAAACATAGTAGATGTAGAGAAACAGTTAAACTAAGTTATAAGAGCTAGTGGGACAAGCATAAGATAAGGCCGAGCATTCATAACTAATAACAAGTCTCCATGTCTTGATTTGGGAGCTGGTTGGCGGTCTAAGAAAGCCTGCTACACACTCTCCTCTGTCCTTGGTCTTAAGCCAACACAGAGTCACATGCAGCTCCTGATTGAGAGAGCCCAGCCCCTGGCTTGGGGAGGGGGCCTACCTGATAGCCTGTGTCCGCCCTATTGTCTCCCCTCTTTATACTCCTGGTAATTTCCCTTTGCACCTTAAACAAAAGAGTGAGCTTTGACCATTCCCACTTACCTCTTAAGTGATTATCTTTTTTTTTTTTAAACTTTTCACGTTTTCAAAAGTTCAGTACAATTATTTTACAAGAAAAGTTTGGGAAAAAAAACTTTATTGTAAACACAAAAGCTGCTCAATTTTTCTTGGTTCAAGAGGAAACCGCAATATAATAATTAGGTACAGTGAAAACCCAAGAGTATTTTACAGCCTGCCACCATGGCCCCAAGTGGTTCAGGAAGCAAGTGGAGGGCCNGGCAGCGGGGTCAGAGTGAGGCCTGATTTCTGTGTGCTCCTTTGGGGATGAGCCAGTGATGGAGAGGTGGGTGTCAGGGCAAAAGGTCATCGGGCTTCCCGTGACCCTGGAAAGAGTCTGTGACCAGGGTGGGCTATGATGGGAGGAATGCCAGCCTTGCAAGGGATGCAGCCTGGGCCTTGTTCCCAAGCTGGCTTTGATTGGGTACATTGACAACTGGGTGTCACCTGGGATCCCTGGAAGGAGGCGTGCTCTAATTAAATCTCTGTAAAAGGCGTTCTGGGGTTCAGGCATGTGGAAATTGTACAGGATAAAGGGCTGTCACTGGAAAGAGACATTGCATTTAGGGGGACACCCATTTGTGGATTTGGGTGTACTCAGTTCTTCACCTCTTCTCCCTCAGGTGGACTTGAAAACCTTNCAAGGGGATGGACAGTGGAGCCATTGGTGCTCTGTGAGATGAGGACTTGGTTGAACCTAGCAAGGACTTGCTTGTGTGTAGGCCAGTATCAGCCAATTCCTTCAGATTGCATGCTTGAGAAGGAATTACTGAATTACAGTTTTCTCTGCCATGAAAAAATGCATCCCCGACTTCCTGCTGAGAGCACAGAACACCAACATTCTTCCCTGAAGTCAGTTGTGTATTGTTGAGTTGGGCCCCTGGGTGGAATCCTGCCCTAATGTCCTTCACGCCAGCTCTGCACAGCCTCTGGGCTGGTCTCAGCCAACTCCTTTCTCTCCATGCACTGCACTGGCCCTTAGAAACCCTCTAGTCACGGTTCTGATAATAGCCTTTAAGTAGAGCAGGGAAGATTCCTGGGAGGTGAGGCCGGCCAGGCTCCAGTGCCCACCCGCTGTGTCTGTTGGGTCCACTTCAGGGGAGTGGCTGCAAACCCTGACTTCCAGCTGGGAACAGAGTCAACCTGGAAAAGTGGTTCCCTGGGAATCACTGTGCAAACATGCAGGGCTGGGAGAGAGCCACATACCCTCTGACCCAGCCNGCACTCTTCTNGGCATGATTCCCCAGGAAAATAGATACCTNCGGGTATTCACTGCACTGTTGGTCATTGTTTTTGGATCGCTCACAGGCCAGGAACTCCCCAAGTGGGCAGTGCTGGCTGGTCATAGAGTACCAACTATGCACCAGCAGTCCAGTTTGTTTTTGTTTTTGTTGTTTTGTTCTGGGGTTCAAACTCAGGTCCTCATGTGTGCAAGGGCTTTACTGACTGAGGCATTTCCACCCGAACATCAGTTTTGATGTTTTGTTTCTTGAAGGGCCTAGGGCGGGCCAGGGCTTGGATTATCAAATGAGGGGCTATCCTTAGACAGGCATTTGGAGCACCAGGGAATGCTGCGGAAGGTGTTGCCGCTGAACACNCTGGTGACATACTGTGACGTTAAACAAGAACTAGAGTCTGCCATGTCTGTGGCACAAACCTGTCCTCTCAGCACTCGAGTGACGGAGGCAGGAGGATTGCCTTGAGTTTGAGTCTAACCTAGGCTATAACAAGATCCTGTCTCAGAAAACCAAAACCAGCCCAACAATTGACAATTTGGTCCCTAGGCAGCAGTGTGAACTGGCACTGTCTAGCATGTGCCAGGCTCCTGTTCACACCGGGAATGGCCACTGGTTCTGGCTGTGTGGCAGAATGCCATGTGGCCTTTGGGTCTCCATGGTAGGGTTTTAGACGGTTAATTTTTCCCTGTGGGCCGGTGAGATGGCTCAGCAGGTCAAAGCACTTGCCGCACAAGCCTGACAACCCGAGTCCGATCTATCCCATGGTAGGAGGAGAGAACTAAGCCCCGAAAGTTGTCCTCTGACCTCTGTGCGAGTGCTNTGTGTGGCACACTCTCATCCACAAGTAATTTAAAAAACAAACTAAACTTGCTGGGCTGGGGTATGGCTCAGCCAGTAGAGTGCTTGCCTGATGTGCTCAAGGCCCCGGGTTTGATCTGTAGCACTGGGGGTGATCACACTGTAGTCAGGGACANCAGGAGCCCACGGTCATCCTTGATTACATAGTGAATCTGAGGTCAGCCCTGTCNCAAAAAGCAAACAGACATCTCAAACGTTCTGCTGGTTGGAATAGCANTTTTCACAGTCCTNGGNTGGAACTGGAAGAGGCCCTAGAAAGAAGCTGGCTGCAGCTGGAAATATTACCAGAGCCATGAGAGTAGTCTTGGCCTTGGGNACCCNGTGTCTGAGGGGACCCTACTACACACTTCAGAGTCATTTGTTCTATAGAGGATGACAGCAAATGGCTCATTTTCTTCCCTGGTGAGCTGTCACCCAGAGCCACAGACTGTGGCTCCTGAAAGAGGCCTCGGTGTCTNGGCTCAATAAAACTTTATTTGCAAAGCCAGGCAGAGGGCCAGCTTAGCTTCNACACTGTAGTTGGCCAACCCCAATCTAGAGAAAAGCAAGAGGNGTCGGAGGCTGCTTGATGACTGGGTTCTCCGGTGGCTGTGGTGTCCCAAAATAGCACAAATTGTAGGAAGGAACTGGCCGTGGAGCCTTGAAAAGGCGGATGTTTACTTACAGGGGGTGGGGATGGATTGTAACTTTTCAAANGCACAGCTGGCCTGGGGGTCTGACAGTTTGCTTCGATCTTTGAGGGGCTGTGGAGAATAGTCCCGTTCTGCACGTCACTGGGGGCCACTTGTGAACCTCTTCAAACCCTTTATATAGTTTCCCTGTCACTCATTTGTGGGTATGACTGTAGGCTGAGGGCCCAGGGGAGCTGGACCCAGAGGAGGAGCCAGGGACGGGGCACTTGGGATAGTGAAACCCTGTGGATGTCTACAGAGAACACAGGACGTGCTGCCTGGAAACTCCACTTCCCCTGCATCTAGGCAGCTGCCGAGTATGATTTTCATCTGGCTCCCTTACGTGGGCACCTTTTCTGTCAGGGAAAGTCCGAACCATGTCTGGGATCCGGGAGGCTGGCCTCTGCCGTGACGTGCCTGCTGCAGTGAACCAGTGAGCCTCCAGCTGAGTCTGAGTGGCAGAACCCATCAAGGGTCCTGACCCTACCTCTCAGGTCAGAGACTAGAAGCAGGAGGGCCTGGGCCACAGAGAAGAGCCCAGGGGCCAGGTCCTGTCCAGAGAGAAGCTGCGAGAAAGAGGTGGGGCAGGGGCACACAGACCCCACTGATACCANATATCTAGTAAGGGCCAACACACTGGGGTAAGAAAGTCCTGATGTTGTTAGAGGCCAGGCTAGGGACACTGGAGAGCCATTGCTTGTAGGAGTGTGGCTCTAACAGACAGTCCCTACTTAGAATAGATGGACTTGTGATTCCTCAGCTGCCCCCACGGTGCAGGAGCTGCTCACTTTCAGAGGCCATACTTTACATTTTGAATTCGGCTTTACCCTGGGCTCTGGTGNCATGTGGACCATACTCTTCCCAGCAGCTTCTGCAGACCACAGGACCCAGCCAGCTTGGGTCACNAGAGGAGCCCATACAATAAGCCTGCATTCAATACTCAGCACGCACTGATTGATACTTGACATGAAACGGGCACACGAGGGAAGACCAGGGAAGCTTGGCTGTGATGTTCAGTGGTATTTTATGCCCCCACGCCCACCCCAAGTGAAGCTTGTCTCAAATTCACAATTTCCCTGTCTGTTTCCCAAAAGCTGGGATGACCGATGTGTACCATCACACCTGGTGTGTGTGTGTGTGTGTGTGTGTGTGCGCGCGCACGCGCGCGCGTGCACATGTTGCAGTGCTGAGTCTCAAACACAGGGCCTCTCACTTTCTAGGTAGGCACTCTACTACTGTCTGTATCCCCAGACCTGCCTGTCCTCAGCTCCTGTCCTAGAGTAGGTGTTTTCTACCTGCACAGGGATGGGTGACATGAGGCTGCCATTGTGGGGACCAAGGAAAGAATGGACACACTCCAGTGACATCTGACCATGTGCCCTGGCCACCTGGGGTCTGTGGTGGACAGATCTGTGTGCCCCGCAGCCCTGCTCCGTGAAGAGGACATAAGCCAGTCTCTTCTTGGCTCTTCCCACAGTGATGGGTTTGCTCAGGGTGGCTTTGTAGGTTCCAGGGTAGAGGTCATGTTGTGGAAGATGCTGAAAAGGTGTCAGTCCTAGCCCACGTCCCTTGCCAGATGGTGGCATTCCCAGGACTTGGGCACCGAGACAGGATGGTGAGCATCCAGACCCATTTGAAGGCGGTGTGACGCAGAACAGCAGCAGCTGCCGTGATGAATCAAGGCTCCTAGTCTGTGAGCTGAGCCTCTGTGCTAAGCTCTGGTTTTGAACGGGAAGCTTGCANAGCCCCAGCCCAGTCCACAGAATGCTGGGCTCTGCAGGGAGGGTTCCAAGGATGTCTCCAAGAGCACTTTCCAGTGACTTTTGTCTCATTTCCTGCACTGAGGTGTTGCTGGACTGTTCCTCCCACCAGTGGTTTCCTCCACACATAGCAGCAGGGAGTGAGAATGTGAAGTTGGCCAATGGATTCTGAGAGACCAAAGCCTGTGTGTGTCTCCCAGATTCAGCAGCGTAGCCACTGCTGCAGCTACACTTGGGGCTGACTTGATCACTGCCCTCCTTCAGCCAGCTTCCCAACTCCTAGAGGATCCCTGTCATCTGCCTGTGTTCCATGATTTTCATGATTATGTATGAACTAGGGATGGGAGAGCCCTTGCATAGTATAAGACCCTGAATTCAATCCTCTGTCCTGTGAAATCAACCAACCAGTCAGTTTTGCACACACGCACACACAAAACCAGACCTGTTTAGACTCAGCTTCCTTTTTCTAAGGACCTCTTAGCTACCTGGCTTTACTCATGGTGTGTCAATTCTGCACTTCTACAGAGTGAGCCAGGCCACCCCAGGAATAAATAGCAGCTGGTTCGGTGCGAGTGGGCTTCTGTTGTGTTCTGCCATCTCAAATTGGGCGTAGCATATGCAGTGCGTTAGAAGCTGGATTTAAAAGCATCTCAATGGGCTCCTTGCCATTGACAACAGGTTCAGTGAAAACCAGAGAATCCTGGGCTTCTATTGGACATGATTATTTAGGCATCCCCTACCATGGTTTCAAAAGTTCTTTGGCTCATGAATCTGTTCACCAAGTCATTGATTCCTTGGTGCAAGTGTGTGTGTGTGACACGGAGACTAGGAACCAGCATGCTAGCTTTGACTTTCACCCATCCTCCCTTGCATCTGCATCGTGGCCTCTGGGGCTGGCTTAGAGCTCCCCCAGTGGCTGACATTTGTGTGCCATTGGCTGCCCTGGTGACACTCTTCCTATTAAAACCATGAAGAGGCACATTCTGTCCACGTGTGCATTGTGATGCTGGCACAGNTTTAAGATGGCTGTGGTCATGTAGGTGTATGCAGTGTCCACCCTAGGGAGGGCGCCCATGGACTCTTGATTCGTTGGTGAGTGTTCAGTGAGCACTGTGACTCCAAGGCCCCGACTGCTGCAAGAACCCGGATTGGGACTTAGCTGTTCTCTTAGAGTAGTGGGGATCAAGGTCAGAAGAAGATCTCCTTGTGTTTATTCACTCAGCAACTATTTATCCAACCAATGGCTATCCACTCCATGCTGTTTTGTGACCAGCCGTTGTGCCGGGGATGGGGTGCCCTGGGAGCTTGCTACTGAATGTAGAGTGAGGATCATGTCCTAGTCAATGTGGCTGTCCAGCAGCAAGTCTTGTGGACTTCCTGGTGTCTTTAGTGTTCTGCAGGCACACGTGTGGGGCCAGGCATGTCTGAACTGTGGCCCAAGGGGTGGGCCCAAGGTTTGCATCTGTGTGTGAGCAAGAGGCATATCCNGAAGATACAGCCCAGCATGTGCAAAGGCCCTGAGGAGGCTTCTGAGAGCCTGCAGACCGAGAACATTGGCGCCAGTCTTTGGGACAGTGGAACCCCACCCACCCCCACCCCTGGTCATAGGCTCCCCCTCCCGCTCTTCCTATGCAGTGTTACAGCTGCTTATGTGTGCATGAGTGTGTCAGTGTGTGTGTACATGATGGTGCCAGTATGTATGTGCATGAGTGTATGAGTGTTCATGAATGTGTGTGTATGAGTGTGTCAGTGTGTGGGGTGTATGAGTATGTGAATGAGTATATGTGTTCATTAATGAGCATGTACATGAGTGTGTCAGTGTGTGTGTGGGTGTATGAGAAGGTGAATGAGTATATGAGTGTGTTNATGCANGAATGTGTTTATGAATGTGTGTGCATGAGTGTGTCACACAAAACTATGAGTTTCATGGTTGTAGGGGGTCTCTAGTTCATATTAGTGCACACAGTAGGTGCTCAAGTAAATATATGTCTGAAGAGCAGGGGAGGTATTTATTGAGCACCTGCATGGACCCAGCACGCTATGCACACTGTGCGTGAATACATAAAGCTGAAAGCAGTGTGAGTCTCAGAGCTGGAGGAGACGCCAGCGGATGCAGTTGGAACCCGAACGCTTTTTGCACCGTCTGTGCGGAAGGAACTCCGGAACCAAGCTGTCTTTCTGTGTCTCCCCAGCCCTGCAGAGACAGCCTGTGGGCACAGCCTTCTTCTCCCTGCCGCTTCTGCCATGGGCGCGAGTGGATGGCCCATTCACCATGAACTGTGACCCTGCTGGCACTCCCAGGTGGACCTGTGTCCCTCGCCCAGGACCTGACAGCCTGGGTAAGTGGGTGCTGAGCTGGGGGCTGGGTGTTTGGAAGGTGAGGTTGACGGGGAATTTTCTGTCTGTCATTGTGCACTGTCAGTGTCCCATGTCCTGGCTGGGTGTGAGTTGTACAATGGGGCTTTGAGAGACCAGTGTGACTCTGAAGTGAGCATCCCTGGTTTGGGGTGGGAATGGGGACTTTAGAGCTCTGCCTGGGGACTGTTCAGATGGAAAACGTCAGGCTCTTGGGTCTCCCAAATCTCCGTTCTGCCTCCAGCTGAGTAGAGACAATGTTCTCAGTTTAGGAGCTGGCATCTTAGTCCATGGGGTGTGTGACAAAGAGAAAAATGCCAAAATCCATCTGCCTTCATTTCTTTCTGTGAAGGAGCCACACAAGGCCTGGGAGGTCCTTGGTTCATCAGGACACTGCCTCCCTTCCCTTCTGAGCACCTGGAGGGGTGGGCCATCTCTGGGGCACTTAGGAAGGGAGGCTGTCATAAGCCGAAGCAGAGTGAGGCAAGAGCAGGGAGACTCATACGATGCTTTTTAGGATTAGAAAGAAATAAAAAGCTGTGTTTAAATGAGGCAAGGCTGAAACTCAATAGAATGGCACACACCTGTAATCACAGCACCTGGTGGGGGGAGGCAGGAGGCGGCAGGAGCTCAAGGTCATTCTTGGCTAGGTAGGGAATTCCAGGTCAGCCTTGGACACATGAGACCCTGTCTCAAAAAACAAACAAGCAAACAAACAAACAAAAAGACAAGGCATAATGGGCCAGAATGGGAGGTCTGGTTCTCGCTGAGTGAAACCAGTTGGGGACTTCTCTGGGCCCATGTTCTTCCACTCCAGGAAGCAGAAGGTGTATCGTTCCCACCTCTCTGAGCTGCTGGAGGATTTGGGGGCTCCTGCCTTTGAGAGCAGATCTCAAAGCTGAACAAGTCAGGCCAGGGGCNTCCTGGCCACTGGGAAGTGATACCCACCTGCAGGGTGGACAGGTACATGAGTAGAGTACCAGATACACTTGGCGTAGCTGGGCCTCATCCCAGCCATCGCAGAACTCCTCCTGTTAAGACTATAAGGGGCTGGGCCTGGCTCAGCATGGAGCATGTGCAGCATATATGAGGCCCTGGGTTCCGTTCTCACCTCTGCAAAACCAAAACAAACCAGGAAGCTGGCATAAACAGTTGTTCCACAGCAAAACCAACAGCGAATAGACAACAGTAGGTCTAGTGAAAATAAAACAAAGCAAAACAAAACAAAGTAAAACCCNAGGTTTGGCTTTTATAGGCATGCGGAAAGATGGGGGAAGGGCATCTGGCAGGGTTCCATGGCCACTTACCAGGCCTGATTCCAGGGCCTCCTGCTTTGGGTGGCTGTATGAGCTGAGGGTGGTTACTTACCCTCTCTGTGCTGGGTGCTCAGCCCAGGATCATGCTGGGTCCACTGGAGCTGGCCTTTGAGACTGGCTGAGCCAGGCAGGGCCTCAGACTGCAGGGCTTTGCCTGACCCCTCTGAAGAGGAGGTCACTGTCTGTGCCTTTCCAGGGCCCAGCAAGATGGCAGTGCATCTGGAACTTGCCCAGTGAGATCAGAATCTGGGGCTCTGGGGCTAAGGTCTCTCAGTCTCCTTCCCCCAGACCCTCCCTCTGAGTCCTACAAATACTCTTTACTAAATTTACTGTTTTAAATTTTTTTTTTAAGCAGTTGCTTCTTCATTTATGATGTGCTTAATCCTCATGGAGCTACATCCGTAACCATGGTGACGAGGGTCGAAGTTGGCTCTATCGCATCCCTGAGGGCGGGGCCGGGCCTCGGTGACATCAGCAGGGAGGAAGCCCTGAAGAGGACCTACTTTTGCCAGACTGGGGACGCCTCTGAGACTCCCTCCACTAGGATCCTAAGAGCAAAAAGCCCCCTACGGACCCACCTGTTCCCTCTGCCCATTGCTCCTAAGCCTTTCCTTAAGGAGCAGGTCTCTGAGAAGAAGGCTCCTGTCACATCTTCGTGGGCTGGTGCCACCCAATTCCGTCCTTCAACTGAGGCTGACAAGAGGGAAGCTAAAGAGGACGTAGTTAAAAGGATGCCGAGCTTAGCCGGCCAGGAGGCAGACAGAGGGGAGACCCTGCCGAATGGCCCGGCTGTATCTAACAAGACTACATTCCTGAGGCCTGGCCCTAGTACCATGGGCCTCTTTGAAACAACCAAAGCTGGACCCAGCCCGGGCAAAGGAACCAGTGAGGGGAGCCGGGAAGCCAGCTCCCGGGCAGCCCAGGCATCTCCATTAAGTGCCAGGCCTGAGGTGGCCACCAAGCCTGCCCTCCCCGCTCGAAAGCCCCCAGTGACTCTGCCCCGACCAACCTCCCTGTCACAGGACACTNGGTCCACTGTATCCCAGGAGGAGGCAGGCAGAGCCCAACCTTTGCCAAAGGCCCACAGTGTGGAGGACCCTGCTAGCCAGGCTCCAGAGGCCAAGCCTCCCCTGAAGAGACGGCCCATGTCAGCAGTGTTCAGTGAGTACCTGCAGCCCCCAAAGCCGGGCCCAGGTGGAGTGGCAGTCATGGGCAAAGTCCCCCCGACACCTCCGGAGAAGACGTGGGTGAGGAAACCCAGGCCTCTGTCTGTGGACCTGACTGCTGTGTTCGAGAACAGAGAGCTGTTACTGAGGAAGGTGGCCAGTGAGCAGAATGCAGCAGAGTGCCAAGGCCCAGAGAGGACCAGCATAGAGCCCAAGGGTGATGCAGAGGGCGCTGCCCGCATGGACGCCACCCCTCAGGACCCTGACTCAGACTTCCATGAGGTGGCCAAGAAGCTCCATGCACGGAGGGAAAAGACCATGCTTAAGACAGATACAGACAGTCCCAGGACTCCAAGGGCCAGGGCCATCCCTGGAGATGATCAGAGTCCCCAGGAAGAGGGAAGGCCAGACCAGCGGTCAGAGAAGGTGCCAGAGTCCCCTTTGCCAAGGTCAGAAAGAGGCCTGGGGCTGGCCGAGGTCAAGGCTGGAGGATCTGACCAGGAGGCTCCTGCAGGGACAGAGAGGAAGTCGGCAGGGAGCATCAGGAAGCGCCTCAGTCTGTTTGAGGAAGAAAGCACTGTGGCCTTGGCAGTGGTGTCTGAGCCCTCTCCTATGACCCCTAAGTCTCCATCCACAGTGCCAGAACCTGAGAGAGCTGGTGTGAATGTTCAGGCTCGGATCAAAGGCTGGACTGTGGAGAGCACAGGGGCAAAGCCAGAGGTCAGGAGAAGGGTGTCCCAGTCACGGCCATTGTCTGTGGATTTGACCAAACCGTAAGTGGACACATCCCAGAACCTCGCTCAGCCTCAGGCTGCCTCANCACCCACTGGAGAGCTCAAGGCTAACACCTACACACAAGCCCAAGGCTAGCCCAACACCTACACACAAACCCAAGGCTAGCCCAACACCTATACACGTATCCCACCCATTGCCCTGACGGGAAGTGACAGTGATGATGCCTCTCAGACAAGGCACATAGATGAAAAGAGATACCGTTTGCTGNTTTTTTAAAAATTGTGGTAAAATAACAAAATGGGAAGCATGATGGTGTAGCTGGGATACTTTGCAAAACCTAGAGCCAAGATGACCAGGGCCACCGTCTAATGTAGCCCAGGCTACCTCAAATTCTCTAAGTAGCTTAGGATGACCCTGAACTCCATGTCCTCCCAATTCTACCTCCATAGAGCTGGAATTAGAACCCATATCCCGCCAGGACCTTCCATCAAGGATAGGGAGGATAAACTCTAGAAAGAACGTGGGCAGTGCCCTCCATGCAGGAGCCCTCAGCATGGGGGCCTAGGAGCATCGAGTTAGCATCTCAGGGTAATGCCAACACTTAGTGTGCCACACCTCCTATGCCTCCAGCCTTGTTGTTTTCCTTCGTGGCCACGGCAGGGANATGTCACCAGACACGATCCACGCCCCTGCCTGCATGCTTCCACTAGGGTGGACTCAAGGGCCTGGGAGCTGGTGCAGCCAGGGGCCAACGTTAATTCTAAGGGCCCAGAGAATCAAATCGAGGTCGTCAGACTTGGCAGCAAATGCCTTTACCCGGTGAACCATCTCACACCCCATCCCAGGGATGCTGGTTCACTGAGAGGTGTTCTATGTTGGGAGATTGTGAAAAAGATGTTCCCAAGCTAAAACAGAGNTGCCCAGGGTCTCACTGGTACTGTCTGGGTGCCTGGGAGGAGCCGCGTGATTATGTGACAGATGGGGAAACTGAGTCTCTGGGATTAGGAACACGCATGGCCTCCTAGCAGTATGGATTGCCTGGTGGGGATCAAGTTCAAATGTTTTGGAAACCCACCCCCCCACCTTCTTTTTTTTCTTTTCTTCTTTCTCTTTATTCCCAAGCCGCCAGCCCTGAACCCTAAACACTGTATAGACACTTTGTGCCTTATGTTCAGGCCATGTGCTACAAAAAGCATGATAAGGATGGAAAGATTTGAATCCCCTCCTCCTTCCCCTTTATAAGAAGGGAAACTGAGGCCCAGACAGGGAGATTGACTAGGCATCCTGAGAGGCAGAAGCAAGCCNGTGTGTCTGCTTTACATGACGATCCACCGCCCCCGGCTCCTGGGTCTCAGGTCTCGTGGCAGCTCCTCAGCGGTGGGTGAGTGTTGTGCCCACAGTCGCTAAGGAGAACCAGTAATTATCCCGCCTGGGGCTTTTTCAGCCTTCCCTACANGCCTTCACAGAGTTATTAGGGTCATGGCTTGCCTCTTATGTCTGCCCTATAAAAGAGGGTGGTAGGCGTTAATTATCCCTGCTTTATAGATGAGGAGATGGAGGCTCAGGTGAGGCTACAGGCCACTCGGGCTCCCACAGGGAGTGGAGTTGAAAGTAGCATCCAGGCACCTGCTTCTTCTCCCCGGTGGCGGGTTCTATCTGTGCAGACATGCTCTGCCTAAGGTACGCCCTTCCCACCAGGTCCCTATGCCTTCTGTGACTATAAATGACATCTCCTTCCTCAAAGGAAGTTGGGCAGGTGGCCAGGCTTATGCCTTTTCCTTGGGCCCAAGCCGAGGACAGTGTGGGCTTCAGGGAGTCAAGACTTGTCACTCAACTCTGTGTGAGTAACTCCCATCTTTGTCCCAGGTTCTCAAGGTCGCCTGCGAGCAGTGAGGTCGGGTACGAGAAATGTGCTCAGCTGGGTGGTGAACTCTCTGGGGAGAGGAGAGAAAAGGTAAGTGTGTCCTTCACCGTCTGGGCTCGGAGAAGCTTGTGATGTGCCAGGTCCAGGGAAAGAACATCAGGATCTTGTCACCCCTGCCTCTGGCATGTTAAAGTCCCTGACCAGATGGCTTGTTACTTCCTGGGGGTCAAAGGCTGTGTGTGGAAGTGGCTATCAGGGATTTATTTATTTATTCTTTTTCTATGCAAAGAGTTAGAGGGAGCACCGTCTTAAGTGGNTTTCTTCGAGCCCTCGGGAGGCAGAGGGAGGTGGATCTCTGTGTGTTTGAGGCCAGCCAGGGTGACATGGTGAGACCTTGTCTCAAAAAACCACAAAAACCTGGGAGAAACTTCTTGAATCTCCTTGATATTCTTTCCCTCCCCCTTGTCTTGACACCCAGTCACAGAAGCGGTACGGGTGCCAAAAACCATTTCTCTTTGCTCTGGCTCATAGGAAAGAGCTGCCAGTC
>LZPO01057486.1:1768015-1794348 GCA_001675575.1 Neotoma lepida
GCTTTTTAGAGCTTGAGCTTCTGCACACAGTGTTCATGTCCTGCTCTTTGTTCATAGAGCACATATGATAAATGAGCTGGTCAGGCGTGATGACATGTGCCTGGATCTTCCAGAGTTCCAGCCTGGGCTGTGTATGACCCCCCTCTCAGGAAAGGTCCTTGGGAAGATAAAATGTGGTATAGCCCTATAGTAGAGTAGGTCAGTTATAAAAAAGGAATGTGCTAGNCAGGTGTGGTGAGGCATGCCTGTCGTACCAGTATTCTGGTGACTGAGGCAGGAGGATGACAGCAGAGGAAGAGAAGAACCCATATTTGAAGCCCCTCTCCTCTCGGGTGGTGTGGCAGGTACTATTTGTGTGTTATTTGGTTTAAATTAGATTACATCTAATTCCTCTGTCACCCTGGCCATGTTCAAGCTCACATGACTGTGTTGATCCCACAGAACATTCGAGTGGCTGAACAGGTACAAGCAGCCTGAAGCCAGTGAGCGAGTGAGGTCACCTGGAGCCTGGCAGGTCCTGGCAGACGGAAAGGGGTACCGGGAGGTTGGGGAACAGACTGGAAAGGAGCAACAAGAGAGACCTAGGCCAGCCAGGATCTGGGGGAGCGGTGGGGGCTACAGTGGGGACACCCAGCACAGGTGGGCTTGTCCTGGGGACTCAACTTAGGGCAGCCTTGGTGGAAGGTGTGTTTCATCAGTGTTCTTTCCACCTTGAGATGCAACCTCATCACAATTCTGCCATTGAAGGGTACAGTGCAGCAGTCTGCAGCACATGCAGACACAGATCATGTTGTCACCCACAAGAAGTCCTGTTCCTTATAAGCTACCCTCATCGGCCCCATCCTCTGGGCAAGCTAAGGACTTGGTGGCCGAGACTCTCTGCTCCTGAACNCATCCTATTGTTGGCATAATTCTTTGGAGTAATTACTGTTTGGATCCTGCTCCATTTTCCATTGAGTTGTTTCCTTGTTGTTGAATTGCTGTTGCTCTTTATATATTGTGAGTACAAGATGGATGATTTGCGGAATCTCTCTTCCTTCCTGGGAGCGGATGCTTCCTTTTCTTCAAAGTGTCCTTTAAGTGCGCATGTTTTTCAAGTTTGACCAGGTCCTTTTCTCTTTTGTTACTCGTGTTTTCTGTGTGGAAGCTTGGAAGCCACTGGCTAATACAAGGCTATGAAGATTGNTATCCTTGTTTTCTAAGTTTTCTTTCTTTTTTTAAAATTTAATTTATTTATTTTTATTTTATTTACATTGGTGTTTTGCTGCATGTATGACTGTGTGAGGATGTCAGATCTTGGAGTTACAGATAGTTGTGAGCTGCCACATGGGTGCTAGGACTTGAACCCAGGACATCTNGAAGAGCAGTCAGTGCTCTTAACCACTGANCCATCTCTCCANCCCCGTTCCTAAGTTTTCTATCTTTNGCTTCTCTGTTCAGATCTCTGTTCTCTTTTGAGTTAGTTTTGGACCAGGGTGTGAAGTTTGGTTTGTTTGTTTTTGTTTTCTTTGGTTTTTGTTTGAGTTTTTTGGTGTACAGGAATTTAGTTAATTTTATGGTAAATTAACGTTTAGGCTGGTAAAAGAGTCTCATGTGTAATCTCCCTGAGGGCTTCCCTCAGTAAGTTGCCTTCATGTCTGCTGCTGCCACAGAAGCCCTTCAACTTCAGGTCAAAGGCTCTGTTGGAAGATAAAAATGTATCAGCCTGGAAATTCTTTGCCATTCCTTATCTCAGTTCAGTTCAGNGCAGTTTACACTTCTCATCGGGTGTTGAGATTCTGAACACCCTAGTCTAGATTGGCCTTAGAGACTGGGTCCCAGCACCCACAGACCGAACTGAAATGTGTGTGGGATTTATTTAATATCACTGGGGCATGGAAAGGAGCCCAGCAGAAGGACAGTAGCAGAGGAGAAGGCTCAGGCCTGGATTAGAGGTTCAGGGGGTGTGAGAAAGTAGCNAGGAAAAGTCAGCAAGCCAGAGGGTGGCTGGAGAAGTCAAGACCAGGGATAGGAGGAAAGGGGCTAGGAGCCAGCCTTGCCCTTCCTGATGCTGTGTGTTGTTAAGAAGGTAGCTGCCCTCTCTGGCCCTCCTGGTTTATCTGTGTAGAGTGTGCGGCATGTAAAATTTTCTGGACTCCTGGGTTTGCTGGGCTGTGATGGATTCCCCAGTGTGTAGCCGAGACAAAAATACTGCGGGATTCAGACTACATGCCCTCGGGCTTTTCCCTCACCCTGCCGTTTCTCAGGGCATCTGTTTGGATGCTAGNAAAGATGTTCAAGCCAAGCACAAGAGCCAGGCACACCTGCCCCCTGGTGGCTGGACTGTGTCACGCAGGTTCTGACAAGTACCTTATTTTTATTTCCCCTTGACGTTGTTAATGTTGTTTCTTCCTATATGGTTGAGGTCAGAGAGGTTAAGGAATTGCCTGAGGTCACACAGCTGTGAAGCTGGGCCACTTGGGCCCAAGACCTGCTACCCAGATATTACCTATAATCATGGTTGATGGGGGTTTCTGGTAGTTTTGTATTCATCCCCAGAAAGGGCTATGACACACCTGTCCTGTAAAAGGCTCCCACTAAAATTCCTTTCTTGTGTTCTCTATCTCAGGTGCCTCTGAAGAACCTGGAGCAGGGGGAAGGTCTGCAGGACAGCCAGCAGCCTCTCCGGCAGGTGTCCCCCGTGGCCTCTGTCCCCAGACGAAGTCACAGCTTTTGCAAGGACAAGAGGAGCGGTCCCTTTGTGGTGAGTGACAATGCAGGGCTGGAGAGGGACTCAGGCGTTGTCTGTTGGAAGATTCTGTGGATGTGTGTGGCGGGTTCAGGTTGATGGGCGCCTGGCAAATGGGCTGAGAATCGGGTTCCCAGACCCTCTGTGCTGGGGAAACCCTCGCTGCTTTCGGGTTTTTGGCACTAGGTGGGGCTGTAACTCAGCAGCTGGCCAGTGGAGGCTGATGAAAGTCTTGGGTTCGAGTCACAGCACTGTCTTTTCAACAGCCTTGAGATTTTTGAGTTTGGTGCCTGCACCCTTTGATTTTCGCAGCGGGGAAAGCTGTGTGAGTGATCCCTGTGTCGGCACTGGTTTGAGAATATGGTTGACTCCCAAAGGAGCCAGGCCAGAGAAAATACACCCCATGAGGGACCTTAGAAGGCTATAGAAAGCCAGTTCCGGACTTGGGGAGCCCATGATCACCTTACACATGTGTCCTGTGTCCCTGTCTATACAGTGGGGAGATGAGAACCCTGGCTTCACGTGGCTGGCGTGGGCTCTGAGGAGGTCACACAGGAGGGGCTTGGCTTGGTTCTGCGNGCCCAGCAGACATGCCACCGCACTGCCTGACTGAAGGTTGTTGGCTGTGTCTCTGTGACCGTCCCTTCCTCTCTCGGCCTTCATGCTGGCTCAGGAAGGACTTGAGGAAAGGACCGTGTTTCTTGGGAAACCTCTGACCCTGGGAGCCACAAAGTATGCACGAGAGGCCNGATCTAGGCTCCTCTGGTGATTTTGTTGATTTCTGTGCTGTCTGTAAATGGCCTGAATTCTCTCCGTGCGGGCGCAGCCCAGGGTGGCTGTTGACTGGGTTGGCGTGAGTTCTACCTCACATACCCTTCCACACCTATGGTNTAGGGAGAGACTTCCCTTCTCAGAGCTCTGGTTTCCTCAGTAAAATGGGGGTGTTTGCTGTTATTGTAGGGGTGGTAACAGGGTCTGGGGAGTGCCAGTCTCAGGCCTNCTGGGACATCTGCTGAGTGGCCCTGGGAGTTTCCCCAGTACCGAGATGCCAGCGGCAGCCTTATAGGCATGTGACATTGACCTTCTCTTAATGTTCTCTTCCNCGGATACCCTTGTCTCTAGTCCCTCTCAGGTGGCACTGCCTCCCTTATCTGATCCAGTGTGAACTTCTGTGTGTGCCCGTGAAGGCAAAGGTTATGGGGAGAAAAGGTCTAGAAGCTGTTTATAGTCCCTGGCCTGCAGGAGGCCTCCCTGGCTGCAGGCTCCACCTCTTTTCTCTTGTCTTTGGGGAGCCTTTGTCCNAGGAGTCCTGGGTAGTTTGTCATGGCTCCTCTGTNTGGCTCTGAGGCACTTGTGCCCGGCCTGAGGCCTGTGGGACTTCCTCTCCTGCAAACGGAAGGACTGGAAATTCAGCCCTAGAGGACTGGGCTCNCTCTGCTCTCATGCCTGCAGTGTTAGGAAGCAGCCACAAGGGGGCAGCGGTGCCCANCCCCTCCTGGCTCCTCCCACAGCCTGTGATGGACAGGTAGACCTGGAGCATCTGAAGAGAAGGACCAGCTTCAGCTGCTGTGACCTCTGGGGACTTTTTCTCCTGTGTGATGGAGCTGTGACCTCTGGGGACTCAGTTCCTCCTGTGGGATGGAGCTGTGACCTCCAGGGACTCAGTTTCTTCTTCTGTGGGATGGAGCTGGTTGGTCTTAGAGCAAGCGATGACTTCTCATGAATGCTTGGGCAGAGGAGGCCCCTCTCCTCCTCCCTCCCTGCCCCCTCCTCTCCCTCTCCTGCTTCTCCCCTTCTTTGTGTCTGTTCACCTCTGTNAAAATGGGAAACTGAGGCCCACAGAGAGGATCCAACTTGCTTAGGATGGCCTTCCAGGCGAGGTCTAGGGATTTGGTGACATGTTTGCCTGAGATGGTCAGGGAAGTCCGATGTACGTTGGCTGTCAGTCTGTCCAATGAACGTTGGCTGTCAGTCTGTCCTCGTTTGCTGCTTGCTCATCTGGGTTCACACATCTCATTCTTTTAGGNTTTTTGTTTTTATTTCATGTAGCCCAGGCTGGCCTCAAACTCTCTATGTAGCCAAGGATAACCTCGAACGCTGCTTCGCCAGTTTCTGCCTCCTGAATTCTGGGTTACAGGTGTGTGCCACTGTGCANTGTTTATGGGTGGTAGGGCCTGGTAGATGCCAAGGCAAGCGCTCTGCCAACTGAGCTACGCCCTAGCCCTGGTCTCTGTGTTCTGAGCCTGTCTCAGGCTTTGTCCACCCTACATGAGTGCCACCCACTTCCCCTGCTGTTTGGTTAGACAAACCCCATCCTGCTGAAAAGAAAAGCAAGGTTCAGAGGGGCTCAGCCACCTGTCTTAGGCCACACAGCATTAAGGATAGCTACAATAAGGGCCTGCATGTNTTGCCTAGTACTTGGACCCTTCCTTCCCCAAGACTATCCCGGGCAGGCTGTCAGTCCTCACCCTGCTCCCTCCCTAGCCTCTGTCAGCTCCCCGTTGTAGTAAAGGAGACACCTGAGTCCTGGGACTCAGCTGGGGCTCAGCCAAGTTTCGCTGTGGGTTGATCTGTCCATCGCACTCTAAGCCAGCCCGGGACTCCCAGGGCTGATTGATTCAGTGAATCTGTGTGGCCACGCCCACTGCTGCCAGTCATGAGACTGCCCATTGCTGTCCTGTAGGTCAGAGGGAGGCAGGCCACCTTGTTCCACCCATGCTGGGTGCTGGCCCAACCAGCTGCAAAACAGCTGCTTGCTGCTGTCACTGCTGTCTTCTGCTCCTGNGAGCTGTCCCCTGTCTTAGGAGTTCCACTGAGGCATGGGAGGGGAAAGGTCTTCTCCTGGTCCTGTGGTGCATCCTCCCATAGGTGTGGCCACCCTTCTGCCCATGGCTTATGGTCTCCTAGGGACTATAGAACATGATGACTCAGTGTGGACCCTGACCTCGGGCACAGTTTACCCAGCAGCCCCTCCTGTGACCTCAAGATCATAAGTCAGCAGTTATGGGGTTCTCACAGTGGCACAGACCTCTGGAAAGTCCAAGAATGGCTTCCTCATGACCACATGCAAGCCGGCACTTCCTGGCTTATGTAGCCATGTGTTCATTGCTTCATGGGTCCACTGTGTGCCAAGCCCGTGTGATTTCAAAGACCAAAAACTACCCCTTGGGGTCTGTCATGCAGGGGGTGCTAGGTAATGTCTGGAGATGAGTCAACCTTTAAGGTTCAGTCTGCTGAGGGGAGCAGGGCTCAGAGAGGTGAGGCTGGGCTGGAGTGGAGGGATGGCCAGTCAGGAGCCTACAGTAACCTGCTGTGCCTTGGTGAGCCAGAGCAATGCACTGGGCACAGGGACATGAGGGTGGATGCCAGTGTCGCAGGGCTTAGCACGCCCTGGCTTGTGAGGTTAGCACCCAACAGCATCAGCTGCCTCTTGTCATTTTCTCTTCTGGGTGTGGAGGACTGGAGGCAGGGACTGGAACTGCAGCTGATCACAGTTCATTTCTGGATTGAACCAGCGACACCAAGATTTGTCTGCTAGAGGTGAATGAAGCTGCCAGCTGTGTCAGAGGTTTTGTTCTGGGGCATTTGGTGTTCATGTTCTTAATGATCACCNGTCCCACTATTCGTGCATCCACCCACTTCCCAGTTTGTCTGTCCATCCATCCATTTACCCACCTGTCCACCCATCCATCCATCTGTCCAGCCAGCCATCCATCCCCTCCATCCATTCATCAGTCCCATCAATGCCCACCCATATATCCTGCCTGATTTATTAAGTGATATGGAATTCCAAGGATAGGAGAGAGGACGAGTTAGTTTCTGTCTCCAAATTGCTTTAGTTTCTAGACTAGGAACAAACAGTTGCACACTTGGGGTGATGTCCGTATTGTTTATTTTTCCACCCAGTCATCCATGCTTTGGAACTTGTTTGGGAGCCTTCATCCTCCAGACTGTTCAGGGATAGTTGTGGACCAGGCAGAGGTGGCACTTCTAGGGCTTGTGCCCAGTGTGGGAACCAGATATTTAACCACTAGCCAGGCTCAGAACAGAGACTTCCAGATGTTACCGAGCACTGCGAAGAAGATAGAGTGGTGTAGGGAGCTGGGGGGGAGGGGTTGAGGAGAGGACTGGGGGCGCTGTTTCTTGCTGTATGATCAGCAAGGGCTTCTTTGAGGAAGTGACCACAGGTGGAGCCTGTAGAAGAGTCAGAGGAGGGTGTCAGGCAGGGGGCAAAGGTCTTGGGACTTATTTAGTTTGATGATGGTGATGATAACAGTGATAAATGTGAGATGATATCATTGGAGCCGAAGTGGAGATGGTAACACTTGATAGTAGGATAAGGATTGTATTGTCAGGGTTCTCTAGAGGAACAGAATGTAAAGAATGGCTAGCTCATACATACATACGTATATGGGATTCATTTGAATGGCTCACAGGCTGTGGTCCAGCTTGTCCAGCAATGGCTGTCTCCTAATGGAAAGTCTAAGAATCCAGTCCATGAGGTTGGATGTCTCTGCTGGTCTTTTACATGCTGGAATCCCAAAGAAGTAGATTCGAGTGCCAGTGAAGGGATGGACTTGCCAGCAAAGAGGAGAGCAAGCAGGCAAAGAGAGCAAGCTTCCTTCTTCTGTGGCCTTTATAGACAGGCCGCAGCAGAAGGTGTGGCCCAGATTAAAGGTGACTCTANTACCCCCAAAGACCAGATTAAAAGTGGGTCTTCTCACTTCAAGTTTTAATTAAGAAAAACCCCTCACAGATGCGCCCAGCTGCTTGGGTTTCAGTTAGTTCCAGATGTAGTTAAGTTGACAACCGAGACTAGTCATCATGAGGTAGCTAAACAAAGTAATTCACGGTGTATGTGCACACACACACACACACACACACACACACACACACACGAATACACATATGGAAGCTAGAGGTCAACCCCAAGTGTTGCCCCATGACACCTGCTCAGTGTGTGACCTGGCCCTTTTCTAAGGGACTTCCTCTATCCTAAGGTGCCAGGGAGACCCCAGCTTAGAGATTCTAAACCTGAGGCTTGAGGGAGGGAGGTGACTAGCATGAGGACACACAGTGTAGAAGCAGTGAGGCCTAGGTGAGCTCCCCACCCTGCATCAGGGAAGGGACAGGGCTCCTCAGGTTTCAGCAGCACCAGCAATGCCCCTAGGGCTTTGTGGGCTCCCAGGGGCCCAGAGCCCAGCCAGTGGCCACCTGCCCTCAGGAATCTAGGCGCACCTGCTCTGCTTGGCAAGCTGCCCTGGTGGGGCCTTGAACACTCGGCACGCCTCCCTGGTGGGCAGAGACGGGGTTGTAGGTATGATGGCCTCTGCTGGGAGGAGGTCCAGGCTTGTGGGTGCCTTTCACAGGTGACGTCACATGACCAGAGTGGGCTGTCCACCTAATCAGACAGTGGGGAGCTGATGGCAGGTGGGAGGAAGGGGAGGGGTTGTGGCAAGACATGCCCATCGAAAGCCTCCTCACTAGCCCACCTAGAAACTTCCATGCCAGATCANGCGTGAGAGATGGCGGAAGGGTGGCAGAGTGTATGCTCTGACACCAGATGATCTAGGATGCAAGGCCTACTACATGCCATTTTTTAAAAAAAGATTTATATTTTTTTAAATTATGTGTATGTGGGGCAGGGTATTTGCACGTGAGTGCAGTGCCTGAAGAGGCCAGAAGAGGGTGCCAAAGCCTCTTGAACTGGAGTTCATGCAGTTGCGAGCTGCCTCACTTGGGTGCTGGGATCCAAACTCTAGTCCTTTGCAAGAGCAATAAACACCCTTAACCACTGAGCCATCTCTCCAGTGCTTCCATCTCAGTTTTGAGCCTCGGGGCCCAGGATTCCTCATTAATTGTGGGTTAGCCCAGCATGTCAATCTGGAGCTGTATCGCTTTCTTCCCATTGGACAAAAACTTTTATGTAGTATCTAGTCCCAGTCAACTGCTCTGCAGGTGTACAGTGTGGCTGTGGTCCTGCTCATTGCTAACAAGCCCAAGAGTGTTTCTGTGTAGTNAACCCCATCTCCATCATGCCCCCAGGGTAGTGCGATGTTTGTGAGGTCTGCATATATGCTGTGGTGGCTACAGTGAGGACTTGTCACCTGCCTTCTGTTCTATGTTCTGCTCTGTTAGGAACCTGCATCTCAGTCTGTTTCAGTTTGGGGCAGTTCCTGATCTTGGTGCATTCCACTTCCTGCCTCTTGGTGGGTGGTGGTCGTTGTACATCCAAGCTGTAGCATTGCTGGGGAATCAGCCCGCATAGGTGCAAGACATGGCTAGTGGCTGTACCTGGGTGTCTCCCCACCTGCAATATATGNATTTCCAGGTGCCTCCCCACTGCAGTATATGGATTTCCAGCTGTCCCCATCCTTTGATAATACTCAGTAGGATTGGGAGTGATCTCAGTAGGTGGGGTGCAGTGATCTCTCATACCTCTATTAATGTTCAAGTAGCTCCAAACACTGTCAGTATTTTGTGAAGAACTTGAATTAAAGACCTCAAAATGTTCCGGAAGATTCCATTTCCAGCNCCTGGTTCCTGCTTAGCCAGGGTGAAAAACAGATTTATCCAAAGAGTCAACTCCAGTTAATGGACTATGCCTAAAGACTTTGGGGTCATACATACCGGGCCATGGGAGATGATGCTATAATCCATTAGTGATGTCTGCATGGTCAGGGAAGGCAGAGAGCTGAGGGTCAAGTATTTGTTAACCCTGGTTCAGCAGGGTATCTGATGAGACACACACATACACACACAACTCAATGCACTCAGGAGTGCACATGCCCCAAAAGGCATCTTGGAGACTCTCCTTACAATTCTCCAAATCTCAGAAACATTTTAAGAGTCCTTGCCTGGGTTTTATAAGTCTCAGTCCATCAGATTCTTTTGGTCTGTTCTGCCTCGCTGGACACGGGGCTGGGCTCTTCTCCAGGACAGGGACATCTGAGCCCTGTATCCATTGAGATCTCATGAGGAGCTTTCCAGCTTCCTGATGTCCATGTCCTGTCCCACATGGGACATCAGAATGTGTGTCCCATGTGGATGGGTCCTCCTGTCTCTGACCCCCAACTTTGCTTGGGTTACAGACCCACCACATCTGGCTTTTCACAGGGTGCTGGGGACACACACTCGGATCCTCATGCCAACACAACAAGCCATCTGCCCACAGAGCACCCACCAGCCCCAGCTTTTCAGTTTGAGACAAGGTCTTACNGCCCAGGATGATCTTGAACTCCCTTGGTAATCCAGGCATGTCTTCATCTCTGTCCATCCTCCTGCCTCAGTCTCTTGAGTAGTTGGGATTATAGGCCCGAGTCAGACCTGGCTATTACTTTTAAAAATAACTGTATGGTTTGTCTGTTTATACTTCAACAGCTTTTTGTTTATTTGTTTTGAGACAGGGTCTCTCTGTGTAGATCAGGCTGGCCTTGAACTCACAGAGATCTGCCTGCCTCTGCTTCCTGAGTGCTGGGATTAAAGGCGCCCACTATACTGTAACAGCTTTGAATGCTCAGAGTTGTAACGCCATCACGACAATACAGTTTGGAAACTATTATCTCCCCCTCAGGAAATCCATATCCACCGGCTGCCACTCCCTCATTCCCTCCTCCTTGTGCCCCTTCTCCCATGAGTCTGCTCTCTGGGCACACCTGCCTGCACCCCAAAGCCCACACAGATGGGATGGCCTAGTAGAGACTTTTGGGACTGGCTTCCTCCACTTGGGATGCTTTTGAGTTTCATGCATGCAATATCATGAACAAGTACCTTGTTCCTTTTTTATGTCTGAATAATACTCTGTTATATAAATGTCCCGTTCAGTCATTTGTAGACTGATGGACCCATGGGTACTTTCCACAGTAGGGTCCTTATCAGCATCTCTATCATTTTTATCAGTCCATTTGTATTATTGATAATGACTTTTTGTTGTTGTTGCTATGAGCAAAATACCTGGCAGCAACAACTGCAGGCTGGAAGGTTTATTTTGGCTTGTGCCTTCTGGGAGGAAAGGCTTGGTGGTCAGAGTGGCTCCAAATATGGCAGTGGGAGCCGCTGGCCAGGGCTCGTTCTTCACAGCTGTAGACAGGAACTAGAACTATATTAAAGCTAGAGACAGGTGTGACCTTCAAGGCCCACTGGCCAGCTCAACCACATCCCAAAGGTTCCACAACCTCATAAAACAGCGCCATCATCTGGGGGCCAGGTGTTCAAGCTCACAAGCACCTGGGGAACCAGGTGTTCAAGTTCACGAGCACCTGGGGGACCCAGGTGTTTAAGCTCACGAGCACCTGGGGGACCAGGTGTTTAAGCTCACGAGCACCTGGGGGACCAGGTGTTCCAGCTCACAAGCACCTGGGGGACCAGGTGCTTAAGCTCATGAGCACCTGGGGGACCAGGTGTTGAAGCTCACGAGCACCTGGGAGACATTTTTCAAAGCAAATGGCAGTTTGTGGTTTTACTCTCTCCACAACCTTCGCTCCGTCCACGTTTACTGTTTATGTGGCTGCAGATTTCCCATCTCTTTGTTACCTCTTCCTCCCCTNAAGCNGGAATGGCCGGCCTCTGGAGCCCAGGCCCTGTACATACTTGTTTAGTGAACAAATGAGGGAAAGCCTGGATCGAGAGGCAAAGAGGGGACACACAGGTCGTCCACCCCATGGATGGAGACAGGTGGGTCCTTCCGTGGCTTGGTTGTCAGGGAGCCGAAGGCACTATGGCTTCTGCTGGGTCTTGACAGGCAATTTGAAGGAACCAGCTNGGGCGGGAAGGAAGGTCAGGTGAAGAAGGGCATCCTGACTAGGATCAGGAGAGTAGCCAGCATGGATTGCCACGGTGGAGGCCCTTGGTGGGATAAAGTGTGTGGGGTGTTGGATGTGGTGGGTGGGTAGATTTCTGAAGACAGAGCCCAGCTCCCCTGAGTCACCCTGGCTACCTCAGGGTTCCCAAATCTAGCTTTGCAAGCCCTGTCTCCCTGGACTGTGCATTAAGAGTTAGCAGGAGGCCAGGCTCATCCAGGGCAGGAATTTTTAGTGACAAAAGGCTTGAACCTGCACACCGTGGTCCTGAGACCTCACAAGTTTCCAGCAGGACTGAGGCTTGGGGAAACTGAGGCAAGGGGTGAATGAGGTTATTTGGATAGAGCCAAGACTGTGGGCATGTACGCACCCAGCTGGGGCTCAGATCCATTGGAAGGGCTCTGTTCCCTGCAGGATCAGGTCTTATTGGGGTGCCAGGGACCCTTTCTGACTGAGTTTTCTGTTCCTCCCTCAGCCTTTTTATCAGAGCAGCATTAACCAGAAATGTCCACCAGAGGGCAGAGTGGAGGTGCGCTAACCAACATTTCAGGGTTTTGTCTTTAACATTCAGAGAGAGAGAGAGAGAGAGAGAGAGAGAGAGAGAGAGAGAGAGAGAGAGAGAGTGAGTGAGAGTGAGTGTGTGTGTGTGTGTGTGTTGTGAGGACCACTCATGGTGTCAGTTCTCTCTCCTTCCTCCATGTGGGTCCCTGGTCCCTGGGATCAAGCCCAGGTCCTCACGCTTTGCATCAACTGTTTTTACCTATTAAGTCATCTCCCAGGCCCCAAGTTACTAGCTTTTTTCTTTCTTTTGTTTCTCTCTCTTTCTACTTTGTTCTCAGCTTCTAAGCCCTAAGACCAGGCTTTTCCATGACCCTGTTGACTCTCTGTCCATGAAGCTCACTAACTGTGGCATGTGTACCATTCTGCTATGTTTNCCCTCGACCCTGGGGCAGTTTCTGGTGCTTGAGCCTGACATCAGGGCTGTACTGGGGTCAAGATGCTGCTCTGTGGCCTCCCATGCTGGTATTGGCCACGTTTATTTGCACAGTGATGCCTTTCTGCTGAAAAGGGGGTAAAATCTGTTTTTATTTCTGAAAGGAATGTGTGCTGGATGAGAGGGGGCTCTGGCCAGCCCACAATGAGAGCCTTGTGGGTTTGGAAATAATATTGCTGACTTGTGACACAGTTTTGAGATGCCACACCCTTGACTTGAAGTGGGTAACATTTCAGGCCTGTTTCTAATGCAGGGCCTTGCACATAGTAGGGGACAGCATCCAGTAGGACCCCAGGGGGAGTGATGAGTGGGTGATGCCTGGGTTCACATCCAGATGCCTGGGCTGCAGGGAGTGGGAAGCACACTGCTGAGTCAGTCCCCAGGCAGCACCTGCCCTGTCCCTGCATAGGAATGTGACTTGTGGGTCTGACCAGCCACCTTTTAAGGAAGCTGTAAGCCTGCCCTGTGGTTTGCATGTCTGCTGATACTTAAATGTAGGTCACAGATGCAAGTCTTGGCCTGATCTAAAACAGCACCCCCAAAAAAGGGGGTACAGAGGTAACCCATGCTTGCCTTTGGGGATCCTGGTGTCCGTCTCTTAGAGCAGCACTTCTCAACCTGTGGGTCTTGACCCCTTTGGGGGTTGTCTTAGTTAGGGTTTCTATTGCTGCAACAAAACACCATGACCAAAAAGCAAGTTGGGGAGGAAAGGGTTTATTCAACTTATACTTCCATATCGCTGTTCATTACCAAAGGAAGTCAGGACAGGAACTCAAGCAGGGCAGGAACCTGGAGGCTGGAGCTGCTGCAGAGGCCATGGAGGGGTGGTGCTCACTGNCTTGTTCCTCATGGCTTGCTTAGCCTGCTTTCTTATAGAACCCAGGATCACCAGCCTAAGGATGAGACTACCCACCATGGGCTGGGCCCTCCCACATTGATTACTAAATGAGTAAATGCCTTACAGCTGGATCTCATAGAGGTTTTTCCTCAGCTGAGGCTCCTTCCTCTGATGACTCTAGCTTGTGTCACGTTGACATGCACAACCAGCTGGTACAGGGGTCAAACGACCCCTTTCACAGGGGTTGCATATCAGATATCCTGCATATCAGATACTTACATTAAGATTCATAACAGCAGCAAAATCACAGTTCTGAAGTAGCATCGGGATGATTTTATGGTTGGGGTCACCACAACACAAGGAACTGTATTAAAGGGTGGCAGTGTTAGGAAGGTTGAGAACCATTGCTCCAAAGGCATTGAATTAGTTTTGGAATTAAGAATCATGTCTGAGGACAGCTCCAGATCCACTGTGGCCAGGAATGGGCCTAAGGAGCCCATGAGGAGCCCAGGACACTGTGACTGGGCCTGCCTTGAGTCTGGGCTGCAGGCTGCAAGGCAAAGTGGCTAGGCCATAGCTAGACCTCAGGCGTTAGTAGAGCCGGCTAGGTGAAGGGAAGAGGTTAGCTGAGGTCGTGAGGGTCACCACACATGTGTGGCTCAATAGGTCTCCTCATACAACTTGAAAGGCCAGAGTTGGACGTCTAGGTGTCACCAGGATGACCTCCCTCCAAAAAGTGTTGGGGAGAGTCCCTGCTGTTGCCTGCCAGCTCCTAGAGGTTGCGGGCTTTCCTTGGCTTGTAGCCACACTTCCTCCATAGTCTGCCTGGCTTTTCCCTCTGGGTTCACATCTTGGTAGTGAATGTACAGCCTCCTTGGTGACTGTACCTTGGGGCTGTCACAGCAAGGCACTAGACTTAAGAGGCTGAGAGATGATATCATTTATTCCTGGCGGCTGGAAACACAAGGTCAAGGAGTTAGAGGCTCCTATGTCCAGAGAGGACCTGTTGCTCCTCATGGTGTGTCCTCCTATGACAGAAGGGACGGGAGGGACAGAAGGGCTGAACGTTCCCGGCAGCCCTTTCATAGTCTGGGAAGTGGGTCCCTCATGGCTGTCACCTTCTGAGGTGCCATTAGGGTTAGGTGCTAGTGTAAGGCAGCACCCCCCACTCCCCATGATCCAGAATGATCTTGTGTCGATTCCTTATATATCTTGTGTCGATTCCGTCTGCTTGGCGGACCAGCTTCAAACATCATCACCGCAGTTTCAGATTCCGGGTGAAAGCATAGTTTTGGGGGCACCATTCAACTCGTGCAACAGATAGGGCGCAGTGGTGAGAGGTGGATAGGGTTCTGGGGTGGGAGCAGATGGGAAACCGTGGAGAGTATGTGAGGGGCATGCGTGGAGGAGTAGCCTCGCCTGTCTATGTAGGCAGGTTCCCTGGCTGATGGAGTCCCAGGGGCCTCCCACCTCAATGTAGCCTGGCCAGCGGGGTGGTGGGGTGAGGCAGCGGGTGAGCAGCTGCTTCTGAGAACTCTGGGCTGTGACCCCCATGCGTCTGCCATCCTCAGTGGGCTCTGCCTGCACCGTAGACATTATTATCCGCGCCCCTGCCCTTCACTGTCATCAAGGCTCCACCCCCAGGCCGCCTGCTCTCCTGAGAGCTCTCCAGCTGGGCCCTGTTCACATTGTCCCTGGCTGTCTCATGGGCCCATCTGTCTTTGGGGTTCATCTCCTTCCTGTCCATGTGCTCTCCATCATGGCTCCCTGTCATTCCATATCCTGCGTCTCTTTCTGCCCCCCCCCCACCTCATCCTGTTACATCCTTGCCTCCTCACCTCCTGCCTTTCTTAGCTTTCCTTTCCTCCCAGCAGCCTCCAGGCCACTCTGCCCCTCAGCCAAGAGCCCAGAGGCAGCGGGATGTCTGCCCCCTCTGGGCATTCCTTCAGTCTGCAGTCCACCCGGAAGCCCTGCTCCTCTGCACTCTGTTAGCAGAGTGTCTGTTCTGTCAGTCAGTCAGTCAGTCAGTAATGAGCAGGGCCCAGCCTGCTGTTGTTCGTTCATTCATTCATTCATTCATTCATTCATTCATTCTGAGAGCAGGGCATGGTCTTGAACACCTGCCAGTTGGTCAATTGGTCAGCCAGTTGGTGAGCAGGGCCCAGCTTTCCAACTGTTGTCAGTCCAGTNAGTCAGTGAGTGAGCAGGGAGGCCGCTTCCCCTCAGGNCCAGCCTTCCATTATTTNGTAAATCAGTTNATCAGTCAGAGAGCCTGGGCCTGGCCTTTGTTCTGTAAGTCAGTCAGGGAACAAGTTCCAGTCTTCACAGTTCTCATTCTCAGTTCACAGTCTTCACAGTCAGTCGGCCTGTCCCTGAGGCTGCCCAACTGGGCCTANCCCTGGACTAACTGTGGCCTGGACTGACTGCTGGGTGAGGGGCCCTGAAAGCAGATGAACATCAGGCCTGCCTTTGAGGGGCCTTAAAGATGATCAATCTGTGAGTTCTCTAGCAGCCAAGCCCAGCCGCCATGTTCAGGGGCTTCCCCTTAGCTGCTGTGTCTCCCTCGCTGAGCTGTGTGTGGGGCACCACTCAGCCAGTGACCCAGCTTCTTCTGCCCCGTCTCTCTCCTCACTTTCCTCTCTCAGAACCAGGACTTGGGCCCACCTGAAAACTGGGCTGTCCTTTATTGAGCTCCTGCTGGGTGCTGGTCTCTGGAAGGTGGCACTGCATAGGGGTTCTTGCTTTGAATCCCAGCTACAACTGAATGAGCAGTCACCCTGGGCTCCCGCTTGTCACTTGGACAGTGATCACAGCCTTGTGTTGCCCCTGTGAGAACAGTCTGGGTCCTGTTCTCTGCTCACCCCATTAGATCCTTAAACCCTGAAATGTGGACACGATTCTTCCCATTTTCCAGAAGGTAAAACTGAGGCTCAGAGACAAGCCAGGGGAGGTCATCTGGGGGTTCTTTGCATGCTCAGTCTGCAGACCGGAAATATTGTCCCCTGCCGCCCCTCCCCCTACAGCCACAGGTGGTAGCTCTAGGGGCAGGAAGCCTGTCCCTTCCACAGCATCTTCCTTACTCTGCCCAGGCTACTCACGGGGTGGGCAGAGCCCAGGACATGTGCCCGGGAGGCCCGGGTGCCAGCTGTACCTCAACTACACACTATGATGTTGGCCAAGCCCCAGCTTGCTCTGGGCCTCGGCTTCCCTTTCTGTAAAATGGGGGTAACTGAGGATGCACAGGTGTCAGGAGGGCCCTGTGAGCCTGTGCCCAGCCCTGTTTCTTCCCTCCCTGTAAGGTCTGGGAGAAAAGTGCATACACACACAAACACACACATACATATATGCACACACACACACACACACACACACACACACACACACACACACCGTTACCCCTCTTTCACATACATATCCAGGCTTGTGGGTACAGGCACAGTCTTATCCACTCTTATCCATACACGCACAGGCACACATGCACACACTCCACAGTTGTCAGCCCCACGCAATCATATCCACACACAGTCACTCCCACATTTGCCTAGCACACCCACCCACACTATCACACAGAGCCCTCACTCTTTCAACAACACACACTGCCCTCTAAACACCCCCAACCCCTGCTCACGGGTCACCCTGGACCACAAGGGCATCTGTGAGGGAGGAGCGGCCTGGCCCCGCCCCGCCTCCTGGGCCAGCCCCCCCCCGGGGGGGGCTATGGTGACACCCAGCTCTGGGGACTGGGCTGCAGCATCACCCCAGAGGTGGTGGTAGTGGCTGCTCACAGGGCCGTCTGGCTGTGAGCCCTGGCTTCTGAAAGATTCATGCCACCCTAAACTTGACTCTGGGGGCGGTGAAAGTAGCGGGGAGGAGGAGCCACCCCCTTCTCTCTGGGGGGGGGAAGGTGGAAGCGCACGGCTGGCGGCCCCACAGCCTGCTCCGGGATGGACTATTACTACTGCCCCAGCCTGCTGAAGCTGCTGCAGTACCTGTGGGTGAGTGTGGGCGCCGGTGTCTGTGGCTCTTCCTCTCTGCCGGCTGTGCCTTTTGCCTGGCTAACAGCGTCTGTGGGCAGAGGAGCGTGGGCGAAGTGGGCAGCTTGGGTGGGAGAGCAGGCTAGGAGGGACAGCTTGTAGTCCTGAGCTGGGACTGGAGCCCGCACGGTGCATTCTCCTCTTCTGGGCAAGCAGCAAAACCAAGGCAGAGCTCATGGGTCCTTCAGAAACCACACTTCCCTGGGGCTCCTGGGCTCCTCACTGCTGCCTTCCATAGCTTTGTTTTCCTTTCCCCTAAACTTGACAAAAGTGAATCTGGAACCCACTCCCTCCTCCCCCATGTGGGGTACACCAGAGGGAAAAAACCCCTCAGAATGGTGTGGGATCCTCAGTTGGGGTGCCCGCCTGCAAGGGCTCGGTGGAGTGTTTCCAAACCTTGTTTTGACTGAGACTGTGTCCTGGACAGCTTGTTTGCCCTCTCTCTCTAGCTTGCTCTCTCTTCCTTGGTGGGACTAAGGAGTCGCGGTGACATTGGCTTATGTGACTCTTTTAGGGCTCTATGAACAGGAAAACTTAGCAGGGAATCGTCCCAGTGTTTGGGGTTTTCTAGAACTTTTGCTACTGAGTTCAGAATGCCCAGAAAGGAGAGTTTCGGGAAATGTTATTTTTCCCTTCTGAATGTTTGCAAATACTTCAGATGCTTGCCACGCAGAAGTTTCCTGAGCTTCTAAAATACAGCTTTGGGAAACTTCGTCCTCCTCAGCCTCTCCCAGCATCATCACCCTCCAAAGCCCTGTGGAGCATCCAGAGAGCCCTGTGGAGCATCCGGAGAACACGAGACCTTCCTGGTCCCTGCTGCCCTCTGATCACTAGGAAACAAGCTCTCTCCTAATAAACCAAAGCATCATTTATTGGTTTATTTTCCTTATTACAAAAGTAAGATATAGACATGTCAGGACATTCAGAATGCCCCCAAAGAACCTAAGGAGAGAAAGAGAGGGACTGTTGGCATCTGTGTTTTTTAGTTGGTTGTTTTTTAGACAGAGTCTCATTCTTTAGCTGTCTTCCTGCCTCAGCCTCCCAAACAGTAGGGTTACAGGCATGAGCCACCATGTCCTGCTTATTTATATTTTGAAGTCTGCAGCCCATAGGGTCCTGACAGCTTCTCGGTGCTCTGCTGTGTCTTAGTGCCAGGATATTAATGTGGTTAAGATACAGTGCCCAGAGATGTGGGAGCGGATGCCAGGCACATCGGCAGATAGCTGTGGACGTGTGTTCATTCAACACACCTGGCAGCAGTTTTGAGCCCCATTTGGATACTGGGGAACACAGATTCACAGGGTCCTGGCCTGACTTAGGTCTGTGTTGGCATGGGGTGGAGCATGGTACTGTGGCAGACAATGGTCTTTTGGGGTGTGGGGTCCAACAGAGCACGCCAGGAAAGCTGAGCCCTGGAGAATCTAAGAACGGGTCAGGGGAGGGTGTTCTGAGCAGAAGGAACAGCGTGTGTTAAGACCAGGGTTGGTGGGCAAGGAGGTTTGAGAGTGCATGGCAAGTTCCACAGCAGGGGAAGGCATTCACTCAGTCTGGCCTGTGTGAGATGGGTGGACAGAGCCTCAGGCCCTCACCCATTGTGACCTTGACCCCTGCTCCTTTCCTGGACTGGAAGGAGGTAGGACAAGGCAGTTTAGGTCTTTTCTAAACTTTTAGGTGTGACATGGTGAAGCTCTACTCACTCACTTGCTTCCTGTGTGTGACAGGGGCCTCACTGTTGGCTTCTGGCCGTGAAAATCACCCCACCAAGTTCTGCCAAGTTACTAGACATGGGCCAGCACGGGTGTCTGGGACCATGGCTTAGGATCAGCCCACTGCAGGCAGAGTTAAGCTGGATGTTCTTAGCGTGGGCTCCGTGGGAAGCCTGGGAATGTAGAGACCCACAGGCTGCTGTGGCTGTGGCTTCCTCGTTTGCAGAGCGGGGGACACACCACCTTCCACACTTCCCTGTCACAATTCCTCCAGGTCCTCTATTTCTGCAACCCAGGGCTACTCAGCAACTGCTAGGACTTCCTTTTCTCAGGAAGCCACTGTTAGGTTCAAAGTGATGGCTATCTAGATTGCAGCAGGGAGCTAAGCGGTGTGGGGTGCTCCTCCTGCCTTCCATTGGGACCCTACATGGTTGTTGTCTGCCTGTGGGCTCTTTGACTGAGGTCTCCCCATTTCTACACCCTAACTCATTCTCCTGGTTACTGCCATCCCTTCTCCATGCCTCTGTATTTGACTTTTTTCTTTTTTTAGATTGCACCTATTAGTGAGATCATGCAATGTGTGCCTTTTACCTAGTTCAGTGTCTTCCAGGTTCAACCATGATGTCCTAAGTGGCAAAGGATGTATAGTGTTCTTTCATGTGTGTGTGCATGCTTGTCCAGTGCAGCTTGGTGTCCTTTCTGTCTGTCTGTCTGTCTGTCTGCAGGAACGGATCACTTCCCTGTCTCAGCTGTTGTGACTCCTGCTGTGATCATCGAGGGGGTGGTTGTGGGTCTCTCTGTGGAGTGTGGATGTCTTTTCCTTCACATACATACCCAGCGTGGGGATGACTGCTCCGCTTTCAGTTCTCCGTGTTGTGCTGGAGCACATCTGTGCTCACAGAAGAGACAGCCGAGGAAGCACCTAGGTGCCCTGCTGGGTTCACAAAAGCCCTCAGAGTACCTGAAGTTAGGGGCTGCTCTCACAGAAGGAGAGCAGCCCCTAACAGATGGCCTCTCACTACCATCTGTGACTCCAGTTCTAGGGGATCCGACGCCCTCTTCTGGCCTCCTTGGGCACTGCACACATGTGATGCACAGACACATGCAAACCAAACACTCATACACATAAAATAAATCAGTAGTAGGATGTAAGGAACGAGGCCTGGGAAGGCAGCTCAGCTGGCTTGTCTAGCGTGTTAAGTAGCCCTGGGTTCCATCCCCAG
The DNA here is from genome assembly GCA_001675575.1 of Neotoma lepida. Classification (NCBI taxonomy): domain Eukaryota; kingdom Metazoa; phylum Chordata; class Mammalia; order Rodentia; family Cricetidae; genus Neotoma; species Neotoma lepida. The sequence goes on from LZPO01057486.1 coordinate 1,788,337, forward strand.
CACTGCACAAACTGGGCATGACACACCCCTGTGATCTCAGCACTCAGGAGTTAAGACAGGAGGATTTGGACTTCAAGGCCATCCTCAGGTACATGGCAAAGTTAGAGCCAGCCTGGGCTACATGGCACAACTCCCTCTATCAGAAAAAGGAAAGACAGGAAGCAGGGAATCTGCATGAGCTCATTGCTGGGAAACCCCAGACAGAATTCTGAATTCTGAGGGGCCAATCGTGTCCTCCTGGGGATGCTTGACAGTCTGGAGATATTTTTGGTTGTCTTAACTTGGGGCGGGGACTGGTACTGCTGGTATGTTGTGGATAGAGGCCAAGGGTGCTGTTTGATGCCACAGAAGGCGGAGCGGCCTCCTGCAGCTCCCTTAGCACCGTCAAGAGCAGTCATGGCCAACAAATCCAGGGAGATAGGGGAGGACTATGTGCAGCCGAGGGGAGGACCATGGGGAGGACTGATGGGCAGCTGAGGGGAGGACTGATGGGCAGCTGAGGGAGGACCATTGGGAGGACTGATGGGCAGCTAAGGGAGGACCATGGGGAGGACCATGGGGAGGACTGATGGACAGCCGAGGGGAGGACCATGGGGAGGACTGATGGGCACCTGAGGGGAGGACCATGGGGAGGACTGATGGGCAGCTGAGGGGAGGACCATGGGGAGGACTGATGGGCACCTGAGGGGAGGACCATGGGGAGGACTGATGGGCACCTGAGGGGAGGACCATGGGGAAGGTGATTGGGCAGCTGAGGAGAGAACCATGGGGAGGGCGAATGGGCAGCTGAAGAGAGGACCATGTGGAGGACTGATGGGCAGCTGAGGGGAGGACTACTTCATTCAAAGATCCGTTCTGCATGACATCTTTCTCCAGTAGGACCCTATCTCAGAGCCCAGTCTATACTATCTATGTGGGATCTGAAACAGAGCCTCACAAGTGACCACTAACCAAGTCAGTCTCGGTTGCTCACACACTTGTGTGTGTTCACTGACGTGGGGGTGAGGGTGGGGGGCAGCTGCTCCTATCTTTAAAATGCTTGTCAGATTGATCTGGAGGCGTGGGCCTGTCATCCCTGCCTCTCAGGAGGCTGAGGCAGGAGGATCAAAGATTCAAGGCCTGCTGGGGCCACACAGTGAGTTCAAGGCCAGCCTTGGTAACTTGGTTTCCATCTCAAAAAATAAAAGAGAGAGTTGGGGGCTTAGCTCAGTGGAAGAGCTCTTGCCCAGTACCCATGAGTCCCGGTTCCGTCCCTGGTCGGTCAGCATAGTGTCTCATGGCTCTGTTCCCTTCTGTCATCGGCCTTGATTAATTAACCAGTCCCTCCTGCTTGAGCAGTAGTTTGTTCTCAGATGTTCCCGGTGCCCTTTGGCCTCAGCCTGGGTCTCACACCTGAGCTATTCTCAACATTGTTCAGTCCTCCTCAGGCCTGGGTCAAAGGTGGCTGCAGCAGATCTCTGCAGAAGGGCCATCTGTCCGCCTGATGGGCTTTTGGTAGCTTCCTGTCTACAGCCTGGTCTTGCAGCTCTGGGGGTGAGCCCCCACCCCCACCTCCCGGGCCTGCCCTGCATCAGCTGGGAAGTGGGAGGAGATTGAGTTTCTGTTATGTGTCATTAGTAACCTGAGCTGGTGGCTTCCTCTGCTGGGGCTGTTTGGAGTCACTTAATCTTGCTGATGAGATAAGCTAAACAGACAGACCCTCCCAGGGTCCATGGGCCTGACACCGGGCATCCAACTGGAAGCTGTCACCAGTGCCATCTCCTGAGCCCTTACAAAGCCCCCTGGCATGAACCATGTGGGTCTTTTGGGCAGATCATCCCATCCTCACGCTACTCCGTGAATAGATCTCAGCACCGCCTTCATTTTGCAGTAGGGAAACCGAAACCTGTGAGGTTTGGTATCTTGTTCAATCCCTCCCCCGTCCCCAGCTGGGACATGTCAGAGTCAGTGAAACCGGGTACCCCTTGTCCCATTTTAACTACTGGGTCTGAATGGGAACACTGAGGCCGCTAGGGTTGAGGTGACTTGGCCTCCAATGGCAAAGTCCACACAGGGCTTAAGCTTTCAGGACAGTGTGGTACCAGGGATCCCCAAGGCTTTGGAAGGAGGAAGCCCTTGCCTGCAGTGTGGCTCTAGCCCTTGCTGGCTGGGTGACATTAGGCAAGTCACATGGCTGCTCTGAGCCTCTGTTTCCTGGTCTGTGGCTGGAGTTAGCAATTGTAGGACTGGTTGGGATAAAGGGCTGGGCTTTAGGGAGCAGCCATGTCCAGATGCGCTTTGGAAAGGATAAGATTACTCTCCTTTTCTGTCCCTCACTGTCCCTGACCTTTCCAGCCTGTGCTGAGGCCTGGGGATGGCTCTGTGGCTCTCTCCGCTTGCTTAGAGTATAGTTAGGAAGCTGCAGGCCCACAGAGCCCATCAACAGTTGCTGCAGGGTGGGAGCCCAAACAGTAGGAACACAGCACCTGGCAGGGAAACTGAGGCAGCCAGTGCCACTGGGCTGTGCCTGGCCCGGGGTCTCTGCCACACAAGTTGCTCCTAGCAGAGTTGTGTCTGGGGCTTGCTGTCTGTGGAGGACTGGGGCCCAGCTGCCCAGTTCCCACTGTGGTGGCCAAGCTTCGTCTGTCCACATTCCACTCCACCAGTAGAGGTTGTTTTTGATGGAAAAAATGTCTAAATATGGCTGGCTTGGCTGTCTGCCTCTCAGGCATTCTTGCAGAGTGTTTGCTTAGCTGTACCCCTCTGCGGCCTATGGTCTCTCCCTGGTGACATCGGTAATAACAGTCACGAAAGGACACACAAGCCTGTCCTGCCCTCCAGGGCCTCTACATGTGACTCCCCTCAATGCTCAAAGCAACCCTAAAGGTGGATAGATTGTTATTATTATTACTAGACAAGTAGGGAAACTGAGGCTCTGGAGATCCAGTCACTCCCCAGTATTCACAGCCAGTCTGAGGCTAAGCTGGGATTTGAATGGGGGAGGTGTAAAAGTGAATCCTGTTTGGCGACTGTGTGTACTTCCACCACTCAGGAAGGTCACGTGTGGAAGGTCACAGTGCGCAGTGGGTGCTCAGTAGGCGTGGGCACTGTCCAAAGCTGCTGAGTTTCAATGGCCATGGGCTTGTGCTTCAGATNGCCAACGGCTGCCTGGTGCTTGCTGCCCACCCCGGAAGCCACTGCTGCTTCCGCTGGTCATGGTCTGGGGCTCACATTCAGCCTCTTAGCTCCCACTGAGGCTCTGGTTTGGCTTTGCTCTCTGAAGTCTGTGGCTGAAATGGAACAGCTGTCTGTTTCCAGCTCTAAACCTGGGCTGAGGTTTAGGCCACAGGACATGAGTCACTGGGGTTTCAGACTGACTAGAGCTGTGGAAGCCTGTTAGGGGTTTTTGAGTCTGGGTCTCGGGCTGCTACGCTTGGAGGGTTCACTTCCTAGTGGAGCACAAGGCCTTGGCTGATGTCTTCAGCTCTGGAAACCCAGTTTTGCCATCTGTAGAATGGGAAGAATGTAACAGCTTCCTCTTGGGGCATCCTGAGGAGCTGGTGAGGTGGAATAAACAAGGCCCTATACCCAGTCAGTACTGGGTAAATGTTAGCAGTCCATGCTGGTACAAGACAGTGAAGGGGCTGTCGATTCCACTCATCCCTGTATTGTGTGTGTGTGTGTGTGGGGGGGCTCCGTCAGTGAGCAAGATGGTCCACCTCAGCCAGTGGGTAGTTGAGCCAACACATAATGACCAAGACATAGAAGTCGAGGTAGTGTGTCAGGAGATGGGGTGTGCTGTGGAAAGGAAGGCAGAAGGCAGGATACACAGCAGGGGCTGACTGAGCTGGGCCAGGGAGACCTGAGAAGGTGTGAGGGGAAGAAGAAGGCAGGGCGAGGCTGGGAGGAAATGAAGCCATACAATGGGCCTGAGATCCGAGCCTGTTTAAAAAGAGAGAGTAGGGGCTGGAGAGATGGCTCAACGGTTAGGAGCACTGGTTGCTCTTCCAGAGGACCTGAGTTCAATTCCCAGCAACCACATGGTGGCTCACAACCACCTGTAATGAGATCTGGTGCCCTCTTTTGGCCTGCAGGGATACGTGCAGGCAGAACACTGTGTACTGTGTAATAATAAATAAACAAAAATAAAAATAAAAGGAGTAATGCAGAGTGGGTATTGTAGAGGTGAGGGAGTCAGCAGAGGCTAGTGAAGAGACGCTGGGCCTGAGGTCAGTCTGAGGACATTGCCTTGGACCCTGAGGTCACTGGAGCCTAGGGAGAACACGTTGAACTGGACGGTCAGTCCAGTTTGGGCTTTGAGGGATCTCTGGCTGCCATGCAAGGGGGAGGTCCATGAGGACCCCCTAGTGATTCAGCGGCCTTGAAGTAAAAACACTGGGCCCTTGTCTCAGGCTTTCCACCCTTCATGTCCTCCCCACTGTGTCCAGTCCTAGGAAGAGGCACCCAGAGCCCTTTAATCAGGGCAGATCTGCCAGCTGCTGTAGCCCAGGTTCAGCTATCTGGATTCCCTCCTTCCCTCTCCATGACAGTCTCACATCCATTTTGCCTGAATGATGGGCATGTTAGGATTCAGCTCTTCCACTGCTCCGGCCCCCAGCTATACCCGTAGCCCACGTACCAGACTTTGCCCCGACCATGGCATGACCCCTCTCCTGCCTGTTGTTGTATCCTCAGCATTTGTCACACACAGTCCTTACCTTATAGAAATAAGGAAAGAGACCCTGGGATGCTGATGTCCTCCCCGAGCCTGGAAGGCCACCTCCTGGCCCTCAGAGGGACTCAGTGGCTCACCATGACATTGGAGGCTTTGTGCTAATACACCATGGGAACTCTGCTCTCAGGTGAAATCTCTAGGCTGCAGCCCCTGCTGTCTCATTGCTGGGTTTCAGACATCCCAGGCTTAGAGAAGTTCACAAGGACATGTCAGTCTTGTGGCCATCCAGGGTGCTTATGTGGCCAGAATACTTCTGGGATGCTGGAGAAGGATACAGTTGCTGTGTGACCCTGAGCAATTGTTTACCCTCTCTGGGCCTGAAGGATTGGACTAAATTTTCCTCAGAGCCTCTTCCTGTGCACACCCTCCAAGTTCCAGGGCTCCAGTAAAGGGGAGAGGAGTTGTGGGCACAGTGACCTGGNTTCAAGTCCATGTCTCCCAACTGCTCGAAATCCCAAGCAAGTGGCACTGTGTCTTTCAGCCTTTTTTCTCACCTGCAGATAAGAAATCTCTTCTCACCATAGAGAGCAGCAGGAGGAAGAGCTGGCACACAGTAGGTGCTCAATAAAATCAGAGATGCTGCTGTCTTCACATTCCCCAAACTCCACATTTAAGCCACATCTTGCCGGCCGCTCCTCTGGCTGAGTGATTCCCAGTTGGTCAGTAGAGGGCGCCCTGATCATAACAAGCTGCTGCCCTTGAAGCAGGTGCTGGCTGCAGGGACTTTCACAGGCTACTTTCAGCTCTCCAAGGTTCACACCTGAGCTCCCATAGATCTGTTCAACAGACGAGGACACAGAGCAATACATGACTGGTCCTCAGGCAGCACNAGAGGCTGGCGTTCGAACTGGGTCTCTCTCTCTAGCAGTGTCATGATGGGAGGTGTCTGTCTTCAGTTCTCATCCATNTGTTCGGCAAAGGCCAATTAGAATACATGGGTGAAAAGTCACCTTTGGGGCTGGGAATGTGGCTCAGTTGGTGAAGTGCTTGCTTAGCATGCCTGAGGCCTGGGGTTCCAGTCCCACACTGCATAAACCAGGTGTGGTGGAAGCAGGAGGGTCAGAAGTTCAAGGTCACCTGTGGCTACATAGGAAGTTCCAGGCTGGCCCGGGCCACCTTAGACCCTGCCTCAAATAAAAAGCCACACNTGGTCTGAGCATGTGTGGACCCCTCTGCTTGCTGTTAAATTCCAGCAATACTGAATGATAGTTGTTCACAGTCGCTAGAGGCTAGCCATCGTAGGGAGGGTGTGGATGTGCTATGCAAGCAGAACCATTTTGTATCAGGGACCTGGAGAC